>PVIJ01003211.1:0-85266 GCA_004024925.1 Scalopus aquaticus | reverse complement strand
ACGCTTGGTCTCCTGCCCCTTTCGCCCCCTTGGTTCTTTCAGGAGGTGCCCCCTCGAGACTCCACTAAATAACCTGACCTGCTGGACGGGTCACTGGCCGAGGCTGGACTCACCCCCTGAGAGCAGACACCAGCAGCCCCCACCAGCTTCCCAGACGCAGGGGCCTGGCCTGCAGAGGGTGACTCAGCTCCTCCCCACTCCCTCCTCATCCCTAACCACACTGAGGTAAAAGGACAGAAAATTAGGAAAGACTCCAGCTGTCCCTGCTGAGACGCCATCACTCCCTCCCTGGGGAAGGAGCCTTTAACTGGAGCCACGCGCTCCATGCCCTCCCTTCGCTGCCCCCTCCCCCACCCCCAGGCAAAGGCAGTCCCTAGGGAAGCCACTTGCCCTCTCTGAGCCTCAGTTTCCCCATTAGTAAGTGAGAGGCTTAGAGAGGTGAGCCCTACTGTGTGCTGGGCCCTGACCTACCCCATACAGCCCGGATACCGGGGCTCCTCGTGAGTCCTGAAGCACAGCCTCCTGTTCCCCTCCACCCCTTCCCTGCATGACGTCAGCGGTCACCAGGCAGAACAGCCTCCTCCTCATCAGATGCATCACTGCCGGGGACCTGCTGTGGCTCCCACTGTCACTGCATCATACCTCTCTAGGCCTACCCCTTCCTCCAGGAAACTCCAGGTCAAGTTAGTGGGCCTTCACTTTGCTTCTAATCCTTAGCCCACCCTCACCTTGCCAGGACTTTATTCCTTCCTTTTGTCCCCTCCTCCTTCTGAGGAACTCCTATGCATCCTTAAAGCCCAGATGTAATCTCTGCAGTGAAGCTCTTTCCAGGCAGAACTAATTAATCGCTCCTTCAACTCTACCCCAGGGCAGCTCGTAGAGAACACGTTCTGAGTCCCGGCTCCCCAAGCCCTGTCCTCACCTGCTACCTGTGTCATCTCACTTAATCCTCACCGCCCCCACCCTCATGAGGCAGAGGCCATTCTCATCTCTACTGTACAGATGGGGAGACTTGGCTCAGAGAAGTATGTAACTTGCCTGAGGTCACACAGCCAGGAAGCAGCGGAGCCCACACCTCTCCACGTTTTACGACTGTCCATGTCCCAGTCTGTCTCCCCGACTCAGTGGTAAAAAACTCAAGCAGGAATTGTCCCTGGGTCTTCTCCATATCCCCAGAACCTAAAAACAATGTTGGGCGGTGTCGATAAATGTATCTGTCAGCTCATTCCCACCTCCCGCCTTTGTCCCTACTAAGCTCCTCCACCCCCAAATAATTGCCCCTTCTAGTCTAACTCCCTTCCATCCACTGTAATCCCCATAACCTGTCTCTTTAACAGAGGAGTTGGGCTTTCAAATCCCCTTGGATCTTTTCCTCAACTGCTTATTTGGAGTTTGGGCCCCTGTCGTGCCAGCAACCCAGTGCAGGGTGGGCAGGGGGCTGGGGGCCAGCCCCTGGCGAATCTTTCCTCCTCCTCCCTGGGCTCTCTCCCACCATGGCGGCTCCACCAGGGCCGCCCTCAGAGCCCCGCCTCAGGCTCAGGTGCTCGCACTTACACTCACCCACACACACTCCAGGTGTCCACTATCAGGCATGGGTGCCCCACACCCACGCTCCCAAGAACCTCCTGCACAATCAGGGCTGCAGGTGATAGCCACAGAGGCCAGCATCAGAAAAGCCTGAGCAAGTTTCATTTACCCTAGAGCCCCCAATGAGGTGCACACCCCAGGAGCCCAGGACCTGACCCCTCAAACCCTCTTAAGAGTGCCGGGGGCCTGTGCTTGCCAGGAAAATGCTCAGCTGAATTCAGTGTGGATTCAGCCCCATATGGTCAATGACAGGTCCCACCAGTCGTCTGGGGTCCTGATACACAAAATTCTCATTTTCTTTCTGCATGGGGGCAGGGAAAAGGCAGGGACTCTGGGTCAACCGGCCTCAGCTCAATGGATCTCCTGCCACTAATGAGCTGAGGAGCCTGAGACAAGGCAAATCATCCCCCAGAGCCCAGAAGCCCCTCCAGAAAAGTGGAAGCTGCAGCGCCACCTGGAGGCAGCGTGAGGGTTGGCGGGGTTCTGCATAGAAACAAAAGGTGCTCAGTGACTGTCAGTCCCAGCCCACTCCCAACCCCAAATCTCCCCCCAGGGCAGTCAATGTCCTTAAGTTGTATCCAATTCAGAGCTTTTGAATGAATCCTTTACCCAGAAGCCTCCAGGTCCTCCAGCCCAGTCCTAGCTGTAATCCAACTTAACTTGTCAGATTTTGTGGGGAATGTTCCATTCATTATATAGAATAAGTCCTCCAGGGTGTTTAAATTCCAATCTTTCTTTTTAATTCCCCCCAACCCAAAGAGAAATGGTTGCCTTTGGCAAAGGTCACACATTAAACCACCATATTGGATAAGACAAGGAGACTAGGGCTGATGAAGGAGCAGGTGTGCTTATTTAGGGGCGTGGCAGGCTGCCTTTCAAGGAGTGTGCCCTCAAGCAGCAAAGCCTGGGGCGTGTCTTTCTCCACCGCCCTCTTCGCCAATCCATGTCTCTGGGGCTCTGAGTGCCTGGCTCCTGCAGCAATAGCCTGAGCTCCTTCCACTGCACGTGCTTCCCTGAGCCAGAAGCCCACACAGCCCAGAGCACACCACCCTGCCCACAGAAGGGGGCAGGAGCTCTGAGAGGCAGAGGGCACACTGCTGGGAAGGTGGGGCTAGGACTTGAACCCAGGTCTGCTGGCCCCAGCTCCTGCTCCCCCTCCCCACATGCCCTCCCTGGGAGCTCAGCAGGATTGCAGCAAAATCAGCCCACTCCAGGGGAGCACTCACCAGGCTTTGGGTTCAACCCAGGCCTCTGGTCGTTTGCATGTATTTGCATGCCATGGCTCCAGAGGCCTCAGATACAATCAATAATATTTATTATTTATCAATAATAAAATGATTAATTAGTGCCACCAACCAGTGGGCACTTCGGATGCCCTCAGACCACTATGGCACAGAGAATGGACTTTGCACACGATGCTTCTCATCACCTCTTCAGTCAGCAAAGCCAGCCTTGAGCCAGGCCCACCCCCCACCAATAGCCCCCCTTTGTCAGAAGTGAGCCGCTCAAGGAAAAGGGACTCTCTAATTTTCCAAAATCGAGCCTGCTATGTTGTGTTCGTACTCTGCAAGCTCCGCTTGTCGTCCTTAGGGTGGTCCATGAGACGGGGCCTCCATTCCCTGTAAATGCACTAGAGGCCACACCTTCTCCCCCAGAGCCTCAGAGATGCTCAGACACCTCTCACAGAATGGGCTGCCTGGCCCAGGGCACACAGGAGCCATCAGAAGCAACAGGTCCCCCTCCAGATGGACTGCTCTGACCAGCTCCCTGGACTACCCACTAATGGGTCACTCTGCCCCCAAGTGACCAGAGCAGAGAAGACAAGGCAGTGATTCAGGACTCTTGGGGTCCTGAGCCCCAAGTGAATTCATACCCTAGATCCTTACAATCCCCAACACTGTTAAGTGACCGGAGGCCATGGCAGGTTTTCCACCAGCCCCAAAGCCACAGTCGGACTTCCGGGGCCCGGGCTGTCTGCCCACAAGCTGGACAAAAGCTGGACAGCAGGGTTACGCACGCCAGGGTGTACCAGGGAGCCCCCGTTGGGAGCAGTCGGCATACGTCTACTGACGCCGGGATTAATGATGAAGAGGGAACCTTGAGGGCAAGAGTACACGATTCCCTGAGCAACTGACAGTGTGAATTACAGGAGGGAGGGAAGCGAACCTGCCCGAGTGACCGGGCCAGAGCTCACACTGAATACACCCCCATTACCCTTGCCTCTGAGGAGGGAAAACTGAAGCACAGAGAGATCAGGAGCTTGCTGGAGATCACACAGCTTGTGCAGGCAGAGCCGGACGCCAGCTAGGAAGCTCAGAGGCGCCCTGCCCTGCTGCCTTCCTGCCCTGCCCTGGGCTGGTTCCAGAGCAGCCTGAAACCAGACTGGGCCTCCCCCTCGCCCACCCCCAGACAACATCCAAAACAACCCAAGCAAAGCTGGCTCCTAGATCGAAAGAGGGCTTGGTTTCGCCACCAAATCACTCCTTTCGTTGCCAGGATGGGGCTGGGAGCACACTCGCCTTTCCTGCGATCACATCCAGTGGTTTTCTGCCTCTGCAGAACTGAAGGGGTAGTGCGCAGGCTGCAGGGGACTGCTCTGCCTGGACAGGGCACCCAAAGAAGGGGCCTGAGGCTGGGTCGGGAGCTGCCATTGCTGCCCGTTGCCCTCAAAAGATTCTTTTCTTTTTTTTTTTAAGATTTATTTATTTATGCATACAAGCTGGGGTACAGGCCAGAGGTGGGGGTGGGGTGGGGTGAGAGAATTCACCAGAGACAGAATGGAGATCAGAACAGGCAGATCGACTGAAGTGCACTGCTGAGGGGAGCAGCGGGCGAGGCAAGAGAGGTCTGCTGCGCCATGTGGGAATCTCCCTGGCCGGAGATTGAACTCGTGCTGCAGTGGCTCTGAATGGCTTCATGGTGCTGTGTCTTAACCCGTTGTGCCACCAGGGAGGCCCAGGTTTTTTTCTTTTTATTAGCCAGGAGATGGCTTGGTCTCTGTCCTGGTGGCGATGTCACTTGTTCTACACACTCAACTTTCCAAAGTGGGTGGCGAGCGACAGGGATTGGGCTGAAGGGGAGGGACTGGAGGGATGGAGGCACATGGGACAGATTTAGGGTGAGCATCAGCAGACAAGCCTCCTCGACAGACTGACATCCGGCCCGTCCGGCACTGAGCTCCCCATCCCTGGACGTCTTCAAGTCTGCAGGTCAGCAAAGGGAAGGCATCCCGCGTTGCAGGAGTATGTCGGACTAGGGTCCTCTCCGGAGCTAATTTCCCAGTTCCAAGATTTCTATCTCAGCTATAAGTTTCGCTGAATGATTTGCTGTTGTTCCAAGTCTTTTGTAAAGATCCCTAAATCCTAAGATTCTGTGGACCTGTGAGTTCATGAATATAATTGTAGGATTCTATATAAACACTAGATGCTCAGATCCTGCAATTTAAAAATTCTATAAAACTCATCTTTGTGTCTATGAAAGATGTGCTAATTCTAAGATTCTGTGTATCTCCGAGGCTATGAATGGCACTGACAGACTCAAAACGCTCCAGCTGTAAGTGAAAAGCTGGGGAGAGCCTGGGCTTCTTACATCTCGGTATCTTTAGAAGGAGGCTATTCAGCTGTTTATCGCCAGGGCCTCTCAGCATAAAAAGCAGCCTCTCTCGGAGTTCCCAATTCTATTCTTCCCTCTCTCTCATCCTCACCTGGCTCATCCCTGTGTCTTTCTTCCAGAACCCAGAGTCATGATGGTTAAACAGAATATTCAGTTCTCACCCAGCCACCCCCCCATCCCCGAGCCTGGCTACTAGCAGAGACGAAGCCAAACTTGGTCCTTGACACTTGCCTCAAACTGCTTTCTTGGGGCTCTCCCTCAGGTGTTTCCCCAGGAACCATCCCCCTGCTTAAAGAAACAAGGCTGGGATACCCCACTTTTGTCAGCCTGTGCTCCCCAGCCCCTGGACCCAGAGCAGAGTATGGCCACTGCTCTGTGGCCAGTAGGACCTTCTCTGTGGGGCCTCCCCCCACCCACCCCTGCACTCCCCCCAACCAGAGGCCACCACAGGAACTCAGTGAGTAGGTTAAAAGAGCCCTGAGCTTCTAGTGACAGAACCACTCAAAAACTCCCAGGCAGATGCAGTCCCAGCTGAACACTTATGGATTTTTATTTTTATTATGACAATAGCGGGACTCAGCCTTTGGAGGCCAAGGAGAATTTTTCTGATGTGTTTCACTCCAAATAAACAACTTAGGGAGCAAGGAGCCAGTCACCCACTTTCATTTCATTTCTGTTGGTTTTTCCTGACCCACCGCCCTGCTCAGTTGGGGCTGTCTCCTCCTATATCACCATTTCATCTGGAATGTTCTCAGGGGCTCTGAGTGGTAGTTGCCCTGCGTGTTCGGCTGGAAGGGAACTGAGTTTAAGCCAAAGGCCTGCGCTGGAGGATTCTGGAGGGGGCAGGTCTGCAGTTGGTCCTCCAGGATCCGCAGGAAGGTTAGGGTTCCAGCAGACTGGGACAGAGAAGGAACCCCGCAGACTTGTCCTCCAGCCATTCCCTTTCCTGCACCTCAGGAGCTACCCTGGAAACACCCCTGAGCCCAGCAGGCCTGAGGCCCATGAGCTGGGAGTAGAGGGGTGGGGGGGGGTGGACCCTCACCTGGAAGTGGGGCAGAGGCTTCCTGGGCCACGCAGACCCAGGCACTCAGCTCAGGGACTCCAGCCTGTTCCATCTGACACTCGGGGCCTGGCAGCCTGACCTCCAGGCCAACAGGCCTCTGCCCCCGCCTCTGCCTACTAAGCGTCCTATTCAGTGTGGCGCGCCAGGGCCCAGCCCAGGGCCTCCCATTCACCCTGTTTCTCCCCTCGCTGCACTTGCCTCCTGTCCTCCAGGCAGCCTTCCCTTCCCCCCAAACAGGGCTGAGGTGGGGGGAGGGGCGGTAAGGGCTCTGATGGGGGCTGTGAGGTGGCGGACCAGGTGTGTCTGTCCCGAGAAGGTGGGCATCGGAGACCCCGGCTGCCTCTCGTAGCTGTGAACCTACCACCTCTGGGCCCAGCGATGGCCTAGAAGGTCTGTCCTGTGGCTCAGGCCCAGAAACCCCCCTGGGCTCCCCCACACACGCAGTGAGTCAAGCTGTCGCTGTTTCTGAGGGCGTCACTCGCTGCTGGGCTGGGCAGCGAGCAGAGGCCCCTTCAAAGGGCACTTCTCCTGCCAGGCCTCCTAGACCCTGCTTTGCTGCGGCTTCCTGCCCGGTGGCAGCGTGTGGAGGGAGTGGGAGGCCGAGGGCACCCACAACCTGCCTCCTGTGACCCCAGGCCTGGCCCTGGAGCATCTCGGGCAGCTGCTGCTGGGCCTGCTCTGGCCACACATGAAGATGGGAGCCCCACACCCCCGTCCAGGCAGGACAGCCCTTCAGCCGCCTGGACGTGGACGGTGCCCGTGAGGAGGGCATCAGCGGGCTGGTCAGAACCAAGAAGCCCCATTACCCCACTGGCCTTCCCCTCCCGCCCCGGAGCTGAGGAACCACGGCACAGACAGGGCCGGTAGGGAGGGAGAGAGGAGGCCCTGGGGAGCCGGAGGGAGGGACTGGCGAAGGGAGACGGGGAGGGCAGAGGAGGGAGTTGTGTTTGGAGCCCCTGCTCATCAGGCTTTGTGCCGGTGCCCACTCTTTGTTCTGAGTGACCCTCACACAGCCCTGGGAGCCTCTGTCTACGTCCCCCTTTCAGGAGGGAAACAGGGTTGAAGGTGACACAGCTTACGCCCGTCACCAGCTGCTCAGTGGCCAGGCCGGATTCCCACCCAGGGCTGGGGTGGGAAAGGACGTGACGTTCCATGTGTCTCAAACGATCCACACATGAAAGACCAGCCGTTGCCGGCACCAGCAGGCAGGGCTCAGGGCTCAGGGCTCAGGGCCACGGGCATAAGTTCCAGAAGGGACTGGACTGGGACGGGGAAACTGAGGCTCTAACAGTGACGCTCTCACTTCCAAGCTAAGTGCCCTGGGCCTCACTCAGCCTCAGTTTCCTCATCTGTAAAATGGGAGTGATGTCCCTGCCTGTCGAGACAATGGGAGGGTCAAAATGAGACTCGCATGCCCGAACCTAGACCTGTCCTGTACCAGGCTCTGGCGATGGACACTCGGGGCGCAAGATGCTGTCGCTGGAGTCCATTCTGGGAACAGTGACTACAGGCAGACAGTAACAGGTGGCTGGGGCCCCCTCGGAGGTCTGGTGGGGTCCTGAGAGGCACCAGGCAGGGAGCAGTTGCCCTGGGAGAGTCAAGGAGGCTTGCAGGAGGGAGTGTCTGGGTTATCACCAGCTGGGCAGAGAGGGAAGGGCATCCCGCAGGGCCCAGCATTGCGGAAGGAAGGAGGTGCAGAGCAGCCTAGCTCTTCGAGGACGCACGCCCCCTAGTGGGCATGCAGGGGACAGCTCTTAGTGGATGTGTCTGGGAGAGAGGGACAGAGGGAGCAGGGGAAGACCCAGCTTGAAGCAGGGCCAGGCTCCCAGCAGTTTTGAAGTCCAGGCCAAGGAGGCTAAACTTGAACCCACAGGCAGTGGGGAGCCACTGAAGGTTCTTGAGCTGGAGCATTGCCAGATAAAGTTCACATACTAGAAAGCAACCTCTGGCTGTAGTGAGTAGGAAGAGGAGGGAAAACAGGAGCCAGGGGCCAGCTGGGAGGCCGGTTCCCTGGCATACTGGGACTCCCCCAGGCCGAGTAACTCAGGTCCAGAGAGCAGATGAGAGTCCGGCCCAGTGATGGCCTGGGTCAGCCCAGCCCAAACGCATGATCTGAGACACAAAGCCCGTAGGGTTCCTGGAGTCAGCTCCTGGCCCCCGCCTCCCCCACAGTCCATCACTAGCAAAACTCCTCAGAGTCACGTGCAGACCTGTGACTGAGACTTACTCCTGGGCCCAAACCACGGTGACCTGCCCTTTCTGTCTGGGGCCCAGGCACCTGGCCTGCACTGACATAGCGCGTCGGCCCCACACGCCAGCCAGGTAAGCACACTCCCCGCTTCCCGCGTGAGCACAGAGACCCAGAGGTACAGCAGGTGCCCAAGTCACTCAGCATGGGGCTCACCCAGCTTCTAGGATTGTAGGTCCATGTTTTCTTCATAGCATCTATTTGGCCCCTCAGACACCTCTGCTTTTGAGGTCTTAATATCCTCCACGCACGCCCCTCCAGGCTGCAATTATTTTTGCTTTGAAGACCCTTAGATCCTGTTTATGCCTTGACCACTTACCCGTAGGGGCAGAAGAGAGCAGGGAACAGGATGGCGTCTTCTTGGAGTTCTCCTACTTAGCCCCCATCCCATCCCTGACACTCAGGTCCGAGCTGCCACCCCAGCAAGCCTCTGAATAGGCCCGGGGACCGGAGACGCACCGCCCAGGCCCCTTACAGAGCACCTGGGAGCAAGGCCTGAATGTGGCCCAGCTGGGGAGAAAAGGTGATTCTGAGAGGCCCAGGCTTTGCTCCAGGAGAGAGGCCGCTGCTCACCTCAGGAGCCCTCGTGCCCAGGAGGGAGGGCCCAGTTAAAGGCATTAGATTAGGTGCTACTTAGTGCCACCTGGAGACTGTGTAACTAGACCAGTTCGCAGCGAAGGCCCTCAACCCCACCCCCAGCCGGCCCTCCACATTATTCCTGGGCCAATGCTGCCATCATGTGGTAAGATTGCACAATAGCAGCACCTGGCCTGTGAGTCAAGCCCACGAAGATCACAGAACTCCCAGGTCCAAGGGCAGTCTGCAATTGCCTCCCCAGAGTCAGGGGACTGCTTCACAGATGTGGAAACTGAGGCACCGATGTAGCAGCAGAGGGTGAGTAGGAACAGTAGGAAGTTTGGAGTCCAGCAGGGCTGGGCACCAGCCAGACCATAGAGTAGTTTGGGTGTCCAGCTGAGTTTGAATTTTATCTTGGAGATGATAGGGAGCCTGAGAAGGTTCTTGAGCAGGGGTGTGACCAGATATGATTGCACTTTAGGACCATCACTCTGCTATCAGTGTGCAGAATGGACTAAAGAACAAGAGCACAAAGGCAGGGAGGCCAGGTAACCTGCTAGAATCCCAGCCTAGAACCCCCTCACCTCACATTGGAAATCGGAACGTCAGAGAGGCTATGTTCTGGAAAGAGCCCTGATTTGGGAGGCAGAGATTGTAGGGCTCAAATCACAGTCCTGCCCTGACTGGTTATGTGATACTTTGTATCTGGCAGCCTTGGTTTCCCCAGTTGTGAAGCAAACATATAAACAGCACCTCTGAGAAATTCCAGTTAGCAATTGCCTAGCTCCCAGCACCTAATGGTTAATCAAAAAATGTCAGCTCAATGAATGAGGTAAATCTGATTCTGACCCCAAATACTGAAAGGTTACCGTGTGCCCATGAGCAGAATAGCCCTCCCATGTCAGCAAGACACCTGATGCCACCTGAGCCCGGGGCGAGCCTTGTGGCACCAGGCAGCACTGAGAGGTGGCAGACGTCTCAGGGGACAGGACGCTTGAAGCAGCTCCTGGCCCCCCATCCTAAATGCATTTGCATCTGGAATAGATGGGGGACCGCAGGACAGCGCTGTGGGATTCCGACCACAGCTGTTAGCCCCTCGCTCTCACCCCACCCACGGGGCAGGGCTTGAACACTGATTCCGCCGCATGGGGTCTCCGTCCTGTGTGGCTTCATGAAGGACACATGGACCGTTTCCATCTCTGAGCACTTCTCCTGGTTCATGCCTGTTTCCTGGTTCAGCCTCACTTAATAGATGAGGGTCTCGGGCCCTTGGAAATGCGGGGACTTGTCCAGGCTCACACAGCCAGAAATAAAGTACGGCTGGCGTGTTGGCCGTGACAGGGTCTTGGGTCAGTTTTTGCTCTCCGTTCTATCCCTCGTGCCCAGAAGCGGGCCCAGCATGGGCGCAGCATGAACGTTTGCTGCATGACTGAATGATGAAGGCAACCAGTTGTCCCCAGATGTTTGCAGGCGCACCCCACCATCCACACCTTGCCTCCCTGAGCCCAGGCACACTCAGGCTGGCGCTGCTGAGGCAGAGGCGAAGCTGTGCTGCCTTTGCTGGTGCAGCTGGCGGGTGGGGCCAAGCCCTGCCGAGGGCCTCGGCATACACTTGGGCGCGGTCTCCCAGCAGGTAACGGTGTCCTGGGTGGCTCAGCCACGATGCCAGGTGGCCACGGTAGCACGGGGGACACCAGCGCCAGAGGGGAGCAAGGAAGATACTGAGAAACTGACAGGTGTGGCTATGTCCAGGAAAGCAGGACACCCCAACAGGGGCAGGGAGGCCCACTCCACTCTGTACGCCAAGCACGGTGGCCGCTGTGCAGTGCTCCTCGTTCATTTTCTCATTTGCACCCTGCAGCCCAGGGTGGGGGGTGCACGGGACTGTGGGACACACAGCGCTGGGGGAGGGAGCTGAGCCCAGGAGGGTCAGGTGACTCCCCAGAACTGAAGGCAGAGAACCGAGACACAGAGGCCACCACCTGGCCAGAAGGAAGTGGAGGAGAGTTACGTGAGGCCCTCTCCTCCCAGGAGAGACACTCAGGGGCCAGGCTTGACCCTGCCGAGGAGTTTCGGGAGCTCCGTCAATGCCCATCACCCCCCACCCACAACAGGATTCTCCTGCTCCCCAAGGAGCCAGTGGCCACTGGCTCCACTCAGTGCTTAAGTTAAATCACATTTAATTGTTTTTCAAAAGGGAATTAGAGACATCAGAAAGGGGATTCACAGCCCTTGCAGTCAAGAAAGGGTTAACTAAAAAAATAGGAATATATTAAGCTTTTGATAAAAAATTGCAAACACTCACCTCTGCGTTCTCACTCACCACACGCATCCCTACACCCAGACATCCCTTCAGGCACACACATGTGCTCCGAATGCAGACCCACGTGTACACACATGCACACGTGCACACACACAGGCTCACAGGGGGCAGGGGTGGGGAGGGCTGGTGGGGTCCAGGCCTGCCCCTCCCCCTCACTAAATGGCCAAGTTACACTACACTGAGCTCGAGGGGACACGCGCAGGACTCCGGCCACACAAGGGACAGCGATGGAGACGCTGCGGCGGGTCGGGCCAACTCAGACGACCGTGTTCTCCAGGACGGCCAGCCGCTTACTCACAGCTTCCAGTGGGCGTGGAGTCAAGGAGAGAGGCGGCTGCCCAGAGCGGGGCCGTGGCAGGGCCCCCACTTCCTGTCTGCCCCAGCATGTGTGTCTTCTCCCCAGTGTCAAGACTTATCCATCTAGCACCCTCTGAACGGTGCTTCCTCCCAGACTCTCCCGATCCTGTGAACCCCGAATGCCCTGCCCTACCCAGGGGCAGGTGTAGGCCTACTGGGTCCCACACTCTTGGTCCTGGCTGAGTCAGGGAAGCTTTTCAGGGTCTAGTGTATGGCTGGTGGGGTTCATGTCTCTGAAAGCCTGAGAAACCAGGAATCCCCTGGGCCACACGTTTTCCTGAGCACGCCTCTGGAGCACGTCTAGGAGCACGTCTCTAGATCGTGGGTTATGCCTCAGTTCCTGTTTTCCCTCTAGGAGCCTCTGCTTTTGACAGGATCAGCACCAGAGTTGGTGCCAGCCTACCCATCCAGCCCAGCATCCAGCCAGCAGCAGCAGGAGGCAGGCAGGGGGCACCCTGCACGACCCCACCACACCAGGGGTATAGCCCTCCCCCCTTCCCCAATCTCTGCTCACACCGCCCAGCCCCCTGCATCCTGCCTGGCAGTGGCCTCTGGGAAAGGATATGCTTCCGGGTCAGGGCGTGCAGCAGCCCCTCCACTTTGGCCTGGAATTTCACAAGGGACTCACAGGCACATGGGTCTTCCTCTGGAGCGGGCAGGAAATAGGGAGAGAAAAGGGGATGGTGAGAGGCCCTCCTGGCAGGGAGGCGGGGGAGTCACTGCCCAAGGGCAGGGCTCGGGAGTCTTGGGGAAGTATGGCGCCTACGAGATCTGAGAAGGCAGAGAGACTAGGAGTTCTCGAGAGAGAGGCCCCAGGAGTAATGGGGGGACACCCTCCAATGTCATCCCAGTTCCCCAGAAGCCTGATATAGAACTGTGATGACAGCATCCCAGGCTGAGGACTTACAGAGAGCAGGACACTGTTTTAGGGGCCTCCATGTCACCTTGGTGACTGCTCACCCCAATTCTTTGGGTTTGTAGTCATTAATCCCATTTTACAAGTGAAGAAGTGAAACAACTTGTCCATAGCCAGCAGCTAGTTAGCTTCAGAGTGAAAAGCCAAACACAGGCAAGTCCAACTCTGCTGTCCGACTCTTTACATTGGAGCCAGAGAAGACTGGGGAGAGTTGCAGGGTTCAAATCCTGGCACCCCAGGTGTTATGATTGCTTCCCCTTTCTGACCTTGGCTTTCCTGTCTATAAAATGGGGATAATAATATTCCTACCAAATAAGAATGGTTTAATACCTGGAGACACCCAGCCCAGTGCCATCCATGTAATGAGCATTCAGTATAAGTCAGCAGTAAGTCATGCTGGCCAGCCTACCTCCTGGTCCTGCCAACTCTGGGTGCCACCCAGCTCCTGTTTTTCCCCACCCATGCCCAGCTCCAGGATGGCTCTGCCCCCTTCCTGTCCCTCCCATCCAACTTCATGCCAACTCCATGCCAACTCCAACTTCACTCACCCACACAGATCTTCTTCTGTAACTTCTTGCCAATCTGGTTGATGGTCCTGAAGTCAGCCGTGTAGAAGTAGTGCTCTGCCACAGGCTCTGAGGCAATTTCCCTCAGCTCATCCTCCACAGCATTGCCAACACCCACAGCAAACATCTTAAAGCCTAGCAAGGAGAACAAGACAAGTACAATGACCATGGGGACAGGCGAGCATGCAGAGCCTCCCAAGGAAATACCCAGGCAATCAGCAACAGACACCCCTGGTGGGAGATGCTGGAATTGCAGGCACAGTGCCTAGGACAAAGTCATTGAGGAAATCAACTTTCATCGAGGTTCTGCTATACATCAGACCTGTACTAATTCCTAGTACTAGGAGCTTGCAAATGTCATTTAACCATCCATCTGGGGGTAATTATCTTCATTTAATTGGTGATAAAACTGAAGCTCAGACTTGTCCCCAAATGGGATTACCTTCCAAAAGTTAGTATGTTCTTGGGAACACTCAACTGGAAAAGTTCCAAGGCCCACCTACGAAAGGACCATCAAAACAAGTCACTTACTTTTCTGGGGCCTCAGATGTGCTATCAGTATCAGAAAGAGTTAGACACACCAATCCCTCCTCACTCAAGTTGAACCAGAAGGCACTAGCCAGGATAGGCTAAGATAACCTGCAGCTGTGCTGTGCTTGTGTGGCCACACAGGCAGCACCTACCAAGGTCCTTGGCCTTCTTGGCAGCATCGTTAATGTAGTCCTGGCTCCGGCCATCAGTGAAGACAATGCCCACCTTTTGGGCACCAGGCCTCGCCCCGCTGGATACAGTGAAGGAATTGTCAATGAGGTACTTGAGGGCAGCCCCAGTCATGGTGCCCTTCTCCATGTAGGACATGCTCCGCACAGCGGCCTTGATGTCCTTCTTGGTGTGGAAGCGGCCCAGGGGGAACTCCTGGCGCACCGAGCTCGAGTACTGCACCAGCCCCACCTGGGCCAGCTTGTCAGACACATCCAGCGTGTCCACAATCTGGTTGATGAACTTCTTCACCAGTTCAAAATTCTCGGGTCGCACACTCTTGGATCCATCGATTAGGAAGACCAGGTCAGTGGCCGAACTGCCACCACCGCCACTGCAGACTGGGAGGGTAGGGAAGCAAGGAGGTGATGTTTAAGGACACAGAAATCCGTCCTGCCCACCAGCTGGGTACCCACCTTGCACCAAGCTCCATGCTGGGCCTCATCTCATTTTGTCCTCAAAATTCGCTCTATCAAGTCAAAGTTACTGGGTCTATTTTACAGCATTAAAAACTGAAGCTCCAAAAGCTGTCAAATCACAGGGCTTAGAAGTGGGGCCATCAAGATGTGACCTCCTTCTCCCACCTTAAACCCACCAAGCATTGTGACAAAAGAGGGACAGAAGTCAGTGAAACCTGCAGACTAGGTACTCTAGAGGGAGCCTTTGCAGAGGGGTCCAGAGGCAAAGTGCAGGAGGCTGGGATGGGCTTCCTGGGGAGAAGCCCAGGCCCGCCCCACCCCTCCCCTTCCCACCTTGTCCAGCCCACTGACCATTGCAGGTCTTGTCATCACTGTTCAAGGTGAAGCCTTCTCGGCAGGCGCAGGTGTAGGAGCCGGGAGAGCTGATGCACAGCTGCTCGCAGTCGTGGTCCCCCGTGGCACACAAGTCTGACACCACTGTGGGGACAAGAGGACACTGCATCTCTCAGTTACAGGGCCCTGGACAGCCCGGCCAGGTCGCCCCCCCCCCCCCGCATACTCAGGGAAACTAAGGTCCCCAACTGGGTGGGGTTCAGAGCCCAGGTCCTCAGCTGAATCACTGCACCAGGCTGAGGCTGAGATCCCTGAAGGTGATGAAACTGACAATAAAACTAAAACATCCCCCTTAAAAAGATAAAGGCCACAGGGACAGGACATTTCACCCGTTTTGTTCACTGCTGCATCCCAAGCACCTAGAATCACACACGCAGCAGTGGGCACAGCACACGAACAAGTCCTAGACACTGAGCATGATTTCACTGAACCCTCACAGTGAGATACACGCTCTCTTCAGACTCCTTTTGTAGAGCGAAGTCCGTGCCCGCCTCTGCTCTGCTGGAGACCCCGCCCCCTCTGACTGGCCCCACCCAGAGACACAACTGCACGCACGAGTCCACCTCCTTTCCGTGAAGGACCCTGAAACTTTACCTACCCAAAGCCCTTCAACCCTGCCCGCATAGCGGAAGACTTTGGCATGCAAATTCCCTGACAAGCAAACACGCCTAGGTTTTTTAGGAACTCCGCCTACTGGTTTCAACCCCTCCTTGGTCCCTGCCAGGAACCTGCCAGGTGAAAGCGACCTCAGCATCGCCTCTTTCCAACTTCCTTAGCCCTGGTCCCACCTCCATCTGACCCCAGTTCCACCTCAATTCTTGCCCCAGGACACTCAGGGCCCGCCCCGCCCCGGCCCCTCCCGGCGCACCGCAGAAGGCCTCCTGGAACTTCTTGGACAGCTTCTCGATGACACTGTAGCTCTCCACGTAGTCCACGTGCTCGTCCTGAGGCTCACTGGCGATCTGCCGCAGTGTGGCCTTGTCCACGCGACCCACGCCGATGGCGAACAGCTCGACGCCGCTGGCCCGGGCCCGGGCAGACACGTCCCGCACACTGTCCTGGGGCCTCCCGTCGGTCACGACGATGACCACCTGGAACGTGTGGGGGCGCATGTGACCATCGAGTCCGTCCCCGCGCTGGGCCAGGTCGCTTGGCCCCGCAGAGGCCCCCCGGAGCTCCTTGGCATGTAGAGCTGGACGCCCGGGAAACAGCGACTGGTGAGGTCACACAGCAAATCAGTTTCAGGTGGATCCGATTCACCCACAAGGGCTCTGTGCCAGGAAAGAGAACCTGGCTGGCAGAAGAGGTTTCTTCTGACTGAGGCTTGACTAGGGTGTTCTCCCACCACTGGGGCCCCTGGTTATCTCCTCCCTGGCAGACAGTGCTGGGATCCGCGTGGAGCTCAGCGCCGAGCCTGTGTGCCCAACGCCATGTAGTTCTGACGTTGGACCGCCAGGGGGAGGCAGAGGCTGACGATTGGTGGGCTGCCTGGGCTCTGGCCTTCCGAGCGCCATGGAGTGGACACGCCCACGACGCCCCGCCAATGGAAGATGCGGGCCCTTCTCCCTCTGTTCCCCCGGCGCTACATCCCCTTTCCATTAAAGAAAAAGACTATTTGCCTCCCCGTCTTCCCTAGAAGACTCCCCTGTTCTGTACCCTGGAAAGGGAGAGTAGCCACCTGGCACCGAACCTGGCCCACATGGGCCCTGCCCCAGCCTGCCTGAAACGAGGCTCCAGACCTTGCTGGGCGTCCGCTCCTTTGGCTGCTCTCGGCCTCTGGACCTGGCCTGCCTTTGATGCCTGGAGCCCCAGCCCTGGCCGCCCTGCCAGACCCTGTCTTCGTGAGCTGGGGATAGTGGTGAGCTGGCCTGGGTTAGAAATGCAGCTCAACTATACTCACCCTACTCAGCCTCCGTTTCTTCATCTGAAAATGGGGTTGTGTTGGGGTCCCGGGGAGATGACTCATGGTAAGAAGCCAGGAGGGGACAGCTATTGTCTCTGTACCTTTGCCCCGGTCTCTGGGGAAGGGATCTCACACAATCCCTCCTCTCCAGAGCCCTGGCTCTGGCACAGAAAGCCCAGCTGTGCCTCAATGTGTCACTAGACCCTACTGTCCCCTTCAACCTTTGGGACCTTCCACCCCCCACCTCCACCCCAGCTAAATGTCTGATGTCACCGCTGCAGACGTCACCACCGTCCCCTTCACCCCCTCTCCGCATCAGGATTTCAGGGGCCGCCATAACCACCACCGCATGTCGGAACTTGTAAGCGACCCCCACAAAGTAACATCAGCGAGCTGCCTGCCGTGCCGTTTTTGAGGACTGTAATAGCTGTGACACGCTCTCTGTGTGAGCACACCCACCACTTACTAGCTGGCCTAGTGGCTTAAGCTCCCGTGCCTCAGTTTCCTCAACTGCAAAGTGGGATACCTCCTGGGAGCTGAGTGGTTCTCCTTCAGTTCTTGGGTGTCAGCGTCTGCTGTGCCGTGGAGTGAGGAACTGCCATAGAGAGTCAGGAGCCCCCTGCAGGAGGTCCCCAGAGAGAGGACGCCCAGCCGGCCTCACAGAGCCTGGCTGGGTGGGTACCGAACAGTCACGGTGTGGGGACACGGCCTGAAATACTCAGTGCCCCAGGAGGAGCCCTTGCTGATGGTGAGACTTGGGGGACTTCCTTTCTTTTTTCCCTACCCTCAAAAGTTTATTAAAAGCAAAATGAAAATAAATAAATAAATAAAAGCAAAATGGCCACTGCTTCCGTGGGGCTGACCGGTGCCAGGCACTATTCCAAGCAGTTCATGCCCGTGAACTCATTTCATCCTCCACCCTCCTGCCTGCCCTTTGAGACAGTGTTATGTCACTCCCGCTCATAGGCAGGGAAACTGAGGCATAGTGAGAGGAAGTGGCCGCTCAGGGTGGCACGTCCGTGTGGTGGAGCGGGGGCGTGAGCCCAGACAGCAGGAGGCAGTCCCACACCCTTCCCCACCCCGTAAACATGGGGACCGTCTCCCAGGCCTTCAAGAGCTCGGACTATCTGGGAGGCAAGGTCAGCTAGGCCCAGATCATCAACTGCTTCTTGGAGTCAGAGCGAGTGGGGGGCTAAAGGGGAAGATGGGCTCCAATCCTCTCTGCCACTTAATGGGGTCTGTTCCCCAACAGGAAGTGAACACCTCTTATGGCTGTTTCGGGTGTTTCAGTGATAGACTGAACACTGATGTGAGCTCTCAGCAGACCGAGGGTCCAGCAGGGCGGGGGATGGGCCACGCACCTTGCTGATACCGGGGGACCTGGCACGGCCGCCCTCAGCATCGCTGAAGCCCTTGGTGATGGCGAACTGGATGGCCAGGCCCGTCATGGTGCCGGTGGACAGCGGCTGGATGCGGCGCACGGCCTGCAGCAGCGCGGCCTTGGAGCCGTGCGCGCGCAGCGGGAACTCCTGCTTCACAGCGCTGGCGTAGTTGACCACGCCCACCCGGGTGGCATTGGGCCCCACGTCCAGCGACTCGATGACCTGGGACAGGAACACCTTCACCTTCTCGAACTCCACAGGCCGCACGCTGCGCGAACTGTCCACGACAAACACCAGGTCCGTGGGCCGGGTCCGGCAGAGGTGCCCTGCGAGGGGACGGAGGGCAAAGGTCAGGACCGATGACGCAGGAGGTCTAGGAGCAGAGCTTGGGGGCTGCTTCCGGCCAGCCTCAAGGCCTCAGAGAGTAACAGACAGGATCCGGCAGGCTGGGTCAGCGAGCGCACCCTCGAAGAGCACCTTGACTCCCTGGCCTCAGTCTCCTGTCTGGTAACCCCTTCCTCGCAGGACCCTTCCGGGAGCAGCCGACGCCCCTGCGGACTGGGCAGCAGCGGTGCGGGAAGGGCGCAAAGGAGACCACGCCTTTAAGACATGCTTTTAGGGTCTCAGCCCAGAGTGGCTGCTATAAACAGGGAGCCACTATTTCTCCCAGCTGGGCAGGAGGGCACCCAGGGGACCAGCCAGGGTGGTCGCAGGGTCCAGCAACATGGCCCCTTCCGTGGAGCATCAAAGCGGAGCCCCTGAGTAGCCTGTTTCCCTCAGCTGGCATCCACAGGCAGAAAAAGGGGAGCGATTTCTGGTGGCCACCTTAGCTGTCTGACTAGGGGGGCCCTCACCCCCAAGGAGTGATGTCTTTCCAGACACCTGGGTTGCAGCTCCTTGTGTGGAGACGTATGTACGTACAGTTGGGAAGAGACCCACCAGGGTTCAAATCCCAGTTTGGCTAATTTGGCTCACCTGTGGAAGCTTCCGTTTTTCTCCTCTGCCCAGTAAGGAGAACAATCCCCCCAGAGCACAGTGCCCTAGACCCAGGCATCAGAATTCCTAAGGAGACCCTAGAAAGCACCTTGCTGCCAGCTCCCCGTGCCCACTAGCTGAGACTACAGTGGATACAATGAGCCCCAGAGGAGAGAGGAGATGGGCCACACCACAGAGCAGTGGGTCAGGAGCCAGCAGGCCAGGGGCCTGCGGTCTTAGGTTCCCTGTGTGTTCTTAGGTCCCCCTGCCCCAGCCTCAGTTTCCCCATCTATACAAGAAGTGTGGGGCATTCTAGGATTCAGTGCCCAAGACTGAAACTAGGGCTGCTGGAGCTCACAAGAAACCCAATCTGGTATATGCTGGAGGGCATAAGGATGAAGGGGGACCCTCTTGGCACCCCAGTCTACGTTGTTCGGAGAGCCATAACTTGGTGCGGTTACAGACAGCAGCCAGCTCTCTGGGAATCTGCCCTCTGACCCAAAAGACTGAGGTCCCTGCAGCAGCCCAGGGTTCCTCCTCAGACCCGGGAAAGGTTCTGGGGCCCCAGAGAGAGGCCCACTCATGCACCCCAACAGAGAAGATCGCAAATCACCCCTGCCCGGCCCTCATGCAGCTCCGGGACCAGCCTGCTGGCCACTTGTGCTCCCTGCTCCTCTCCCATCCTGACCCCTTCAGCCTCTGCCCACTCAGCGCTCAGCCTCCCAGGTTACTGGTCAGGACATCCGCCCAGTATCCCCCACCTCATATGGACCCCTCACCTCTGGATTGGGGGGTGAGGCCAAGGGCATGTGGGGCCTGGAGCAGCAGCAGCAGGCCACAGGGCACGAGGCCAGTGCCAGAGATGACCCTCATGGTTCTGGCGGCGCGGGCAGCAGCAGCAGCACAGTTGTGGGGGCCTGCAGGGTCCAGGCCTTATCAACCTCGCTGCCTGCCCAGCCTCCAGGCCAGGCGGCCCCCCACTGACAGGGGGACAACCCGCTCTGGTCCCCAGCCCCCCTGGGCGGGGCCCAGGCTTGAATGGAGGTGTGTGTGCTGGAGAGGGAGGGAGCCGCCTGGCCTGTGCTCGAGAGGCCCCTCCAACCACAAGGGCTCCTTTGCCTGCAGAAGCAACCAGAGCTGCAGCTGGAACTCAGGAAATCTCAGGTGGGTGGGGGTGGCTCCACCAGGGCTGGAGCCGGCACTGACCCGCAGCTAAACTCCAAGCCAGGGAAACCTGAGGCCAGCAGCCTCACACCCAGCCCTGCCCTGTACCCTTACCTTCTCCCACCTGCGGTTCCAGTCCCTACTTCCTCCTTGAACACAGTTCCCCTTCTCTGGGCTCAGCTGTCCTCTGCCTCTCCATGTGCACCCACTCTCCAGCTGCACCTGGATTCTGTGGGGTGCTCCTCCAGACTCCTCCGGGGTCCCCAGGCTCCTGCAGAGCCACCTGCCCATAATGCATGTCCCCCTGCTAACTCTCTGCTAACAGACTCTCTCAAGATTGTAATTGGGGCAAGATGGACATTAGCACTTAGCACTTGTGAGGCAGTAGGGAAGATGGTTAAGACCACAGCTTTGGAAGCCAGATTACCTGGTTTGCTATATCCTGCCTGTGTGACTACAGGCAAGATACTTCACCTCTCTGTGCCTTGAAACTGGGCGTGCTGGGAGGCCTACCTCCTAGGGTTGATTAGAGGAGCAGAGTTATATGAGCTGTCTCATTTAATACTCTTGCCACTCTTGTGAGCAGCCACTATTATCACCCCCATTTTCCACTTAAGGAGCTGAAAACCAGGTGAAGTTACTTGTTTGAAGTCAAATAACTAAGAATTACCACCACCAAGAAAAGGCCCCAGACGGGTACTCAGAGGAGGCAAGAGTAAAGGCTTATAGGTAAAAGAATAGAACCAGGAGTTGTCCTCACATTGCATCTGGCCAAGTATTCAATGGAGTATAGTGAAAAGAGGCTAGGCTTGGCCACCTGAGAGACCAGGGTTTAAATCCACTTCCACTGCTGACTCGATGTGTGACCAGGAACTGGTGACTTGACCTCTCTGAGCCTCAGCTTGTTCTCATGCACTGAGGATGGCAGCATGTGGCTGCCCAGCTCAGTGGGACCATGCGAGGAGGTGATGATAGGGCCGAGCAGAGGTGGGGATGACAGAATTACCATCTTCCTAGGGGTCAGAATTGTCAATTCTTAGGACATGCGCACTTCCCTCTATGTAAATTATACCTCGTGCCAAGGACATGTGTGGACATATTTTAAAATGTGGTTGCTGGGCCTCCCTGGTGGTGCAACGGGTTAAGCGCAGCACTATGAAGCTACCCAGAGCCACTGCAACACGAGTTCGATACCCAGCCAGGGAGCTTCCCACCACTCCTACCTCGCCCGCTGCTCCCCTCAGCAGTGTACTTCAGTCAATCTGCCTCTTCTGCTCCCCACTCTGTCTCTGGTGAATCCTCTCATCACCTCACACCTCTGGCCTACACCCCAGCTTGTATGCATAAATAAATATATCTTAAAAAATAAAATGTGTTTGCTGGGCACAGCTGCCAACCTACATTCTCCCAGTTTCAACAATAACGACACTGTAGTCACTTCCCCACCTGACAGGGCAGCCTCCCTGTCCCTATATCTCCATTCGCCTGACAAACCCGTGAGGTCAGCAGATCTGCATATACTAGCCCGTTTGCCAGATAACTGAGCCCAGAGTAGTTGGTGCGGAAGCCCCCCAGATGGTGTAGGAACCAAAAGCCCGAGGGCTGGAACCAGACCTCCTTCCCCTTCGCCCCAGTTTTGGAGAACAAGGAAGTCAAAAGCATTCCCCCCGACTTTTCACATGTTGGTTTCATTTCCTCCTAATCCGTCACCTTCCTGATTCCAAAAGTGCCTTGAATCTGCTGGTTTCTGTACTCTGGACAACCTTCAAGTCTGACTCCCGGCTCCAGGGAAGCCCCTTGCGGGACATGGTCACGGTGGTCAGCACCTCCCAAAGTTGACCTGCCTCCCCCAGAGGAGGTCCACTCCCTCCTGGCAAGGATCTTGCTGTGTCAGTCACCTCTGAGTCCCCAGGACCCAGGTGGCGCCTGGCCCAGGGCATCTGGCGAGCAAGGGAAGAAATTAATTCAGAGGAGGAATTAATGGGGAACCAGTTCGATCCCGTGTAAACCAACAAAGGTCAGACAGCCAGGCTGGGGTTAGCACTGGTGACCGAGGCCCATTGTGCTCCCCCGGGCCCCGCAGAGGTGGACGAGGAGAACGTGAGGGGCGTCTCCTGGCCCCCGCCGCCCTCACACCGGTGGACAGGGCTGTGTCCAGAGCTCAGTACAAAGCCCTCTTGGCCGGGCTGCAGCTGGCCCATGAAGCGGCTCTTTCAGTTCCATCTCTGAATGGCAGTTCTATGGGCTCTGCAGAGAAACACAGCCGCCTTCTCTGTCACCTCTCCGCTCGTTAGCAGGGCCACAGAAATATGCTGCAGGTAAGTTTTCAGGAACAGAGATGGTTTCCCCCAAAGAGGCAGCTTTGGCATTCCTTAGCAGGAGCAAGGCTTTGGCAGGAGAAGGCCTGGAAGTTGAGCATATACATTAAAGAAAGAAAATAATATTTGTGTTTCTAAAATGTGAAACATTTCCCCCTGGGAATCAAAATCAGGAACAGTGTGCCCCATATTGGCCAGAGAAAAAAATGCATTGAGGGGCCCTCCAGGCTGCTCCCAAGTCAGACAGGCAGCTGTGAAGGGCTCCTGCTGTTCCCTCTCCTTGTTTTTACACACCTCAGTTTTCCAGAAACTTAAAGCCTTTACTGTTTCATCCAAGAGTGTTCATGATCAAGTGAGAGGCTCCTGGGCAGAATGTGGGTTCAGGGAGAAGTGCAGGGCACCCCCACCCCCAAGCCCCATGCTGCCCTTTACAAAAAACACAAACCTGTGACCTTGACCAAGGGCAAGTCCCCTTCTTCTGATTCTCCGATTCACCTGCCGGCTGTGGAGCTTCTGGTGAATCCCTTCACCTACTTTTGCTGTCTCCATATGTCCCTTAACTAGATTTATTTAATCTTTCTTTTCCATTAACACTAAACCAACACATTTTTTTAAAAAATTTCTCCTCCTAAGAAATAAAAGCCATGAAATCACTAGTTTGACGCAGTTTAAATATTTATTCAAATATACATTCCAGTGAATTCACAACTAATTAACTTTTCATCCACACATCCCCAAAAGTTCTCTTGTGTTTTGCTGGTAGCCAGCAGGCCAGACTTTGAAGAGTCATGTGAAGTGAAAAGATCTGGACACCAAACAGAACTGCACTTAACTCCCCAGATCTGATTCACCTGCCAGCTGTGGGGACTTCTAGTGAATCCCTTCCCTTTTCTGCAGTTCCATTTTGTGTTTGTAAGGTTGGGATCTCATTGCCAGTGTCACAGGGTGGTTGAGACACCACATCAGTGTTTGTCATTTTTCCAACAATGTATCGTATGTATGTATTGAAATGTCTTGTATTAGTCAGGATAGGATAGGTAAGTTGCAATAACAAGCAAGTCGTCAAACCCCCAGAGCTTATTTCTCTCCAGTGACACAGTCTCATGCAGGACAGGCCACTCCTGTCCTGCTGCCTTCCTCTTACTTCCCCACCATATGCAAGTCCTCTATCTCCAGCCACATGGAGAGAGGAAGGAGGGAGGGAGGGAGGGAGAGAGAGAGAAAGAGAGAGAGAGAGAGAGATTCTTTTCATAGCTCAGATAAAAAGCACACATCACCTGACCTTACCATCACCCTTGGGGTAAGACATGGGTATTCAGTGAGCAGTGACCCTATGTCACCCGCCCCCCACCAAAAGAAAGCTTTTGTTAGCCCTATATCCCCTCTAGGTGAAAATTCAAACTTAGCTAGGCATTTCTGGCTCTTTGTCATCTGTTTCTTGCCACCTTTTCCAAGCCGCTGCCCTTCTCTCCAACACATCCCTCCCTTCTCCGTCTTCTCCTAGGACATTTTTTCTTTCATTGCAGGAGGTTCCATTTAGGACTATACTCAGCAGTTTTCATGACTTTTGCCCCCATGAGACCATGCCAGGCTCCAAGGCAGAGACTCTGGCTTGTGTACTGGCACGTATCAGAGTCTGTGCTCACTAAAAGGTGACTCATTTAATCTGGAGGAAAATACACAGCCTTGAATCTCAGGCTCTGAAGGTAATTCCAAGGTCATTGAGAGCAGCATCTCCAGCCTGGCCACCCAACACACTCATCCCAAGAGTTTGTCCATGTTGGTTGCCTTCCTAGCGCCAGAGGATCAACTCACGGCCCCCAGAGACAGCTGTCAGAGCCTTCCATGAGGAATGCCACCAGTCAGTCAAGGAAGAGGAAGAGGAAATGAGCTGGAAGAGGAAATGAACCCTTGGAGCCCCTGGAAGAGAGGACTTAGCCTTAGCACTGGGTGCTAGAGCAGTCACCTGATGCTCCCACGGCCCTTTAGCCCACCTATGGATTCACCAACTGTGGTTCCCAAAACACTAAAGTGAGCAAGGTGACATGGGGGGATTTAACATCCCAGGACAACCCCCAACCAAGAGAGATAGTAGCAGTAGATAAATACCCCAGCCCCCAACCCCCAGTGCACAATTCTGACTGCTCTTCACAGTTCCTCAGAGGATTCCCTACAGTATTGAGCCCTAATTGCCCACAGAAGTGACCTGCATATTAATGCACATTTTTAGTGGTTTTATCCCTTCCCTGCCACACACTGTATTTTCTGGAATCCTCTCCTAAGTAAGCAACCTGTCGCTAAGTCTTTGCCTCAGCATTTAATTTTGGGAGAACTCAAAGGAAGCTAAGACAAAGTCTTCTCTGTGGGAGCCCAAGACAAGGACATATTTGGTGCCCACCTGGGGCTGGGGAGAACCGCCCTGATGAGTGGTGCAGGTGAGGGGAAGGATGAGATGCCTATACAGGGATATGTGGGACTTCAAGCAGAATCTTCATTCAATGCATTTGCAAGTGATTCTTTGTTTTAGACTTTCTTCTGTTACCTAACTGTTGATAAGGTTTTTCCAAAGAAAAATACAAACTCCCAGGCACCATCCCAAACTCAGTGAATCTGTTTTTCTAAGCCCTCCAGATGGTTCTGAGGTAACTAAACCACCAATCTTATCCAACTCCCACATGAAAATTAAATTCTCTGTCTCTGGAAAGCTGTTGTCCAGTTTTTGAAGGAACACCTACTGCACTGGGAGCTCACTGTCTCCCCAAGTTTTCCATCCAGTTCTGAAAGTGAGCTAGCCTCCTGGTGTACCATGTTCAGTGACATGAAGACCATGGTCATGCCCCCACTGAGTTGATTCTTCTCTTGTGAAAATACTGTTTCCCACAACTATCCTCTAAAAACGTGGACTCAGCCGCCTTCCTCAGCCTGGTGCCAGCTCCCAATGATATTTCAATTTGTCTCTTCCCTCTTAAGCGCTGAGTATAATATTATCCTCCAGCTAACAGAACACCACATATTTTCCTTCTCTGTTTTCCAAGGTACCTAACCTCTACTCGTGCTGCCTGAAACACCTGCTGTTTTCCCCTCAGCCCCAAAACAGAGCCTCTGGGGTCATGAGGAAAGCACATGGAGATCTAGAAACAGTGGTCAGCTCTTGTTTCATCTTTGAGTTCCAAAACTCAGGGGATACACTAAGACCTAACATGGAGGATTAATATTGCTGCTGCCACATAGCAGTTTAAGGAGGAAAAAAATAAAAATTTCCTCCAAGTTGGGAAGAGATCATGTATTCATTTTCAGTTGCTATGTAGCAAATGATCACAAATTTAGTGGCTTAAAACAGTGCAAATGTATTACCTCAGATTTTCTGCAGGTCAGAAGTGTGGGCACCACTAACCCAGGCTCTCTGCTCAATGAAATTGAGGCTGAAACCAGGGCATCAGCTGAGCTGTGTTCCTTCCTGGAGCTCAGGATCCTTTTTCAAGTTTACTTGGTGGTGGACAGAAGACAGTTCCTTGCAGTTGTTGGACACAACCTTCCCCCCACCCCAATCCTCTTGCTGGCTATCAGCCAGGGGCCACTCTCAGCTCCTAGAGGCAGTCCCTTGTCATGTGGCCCCCTCCAAGGCCCTCTGTTCTTCAGATCTCTTTCAGGGCAATTGCCCCTTCTCAGGGAATCCCAGACCCTCTTAAGGAGTCATTTTAAGGGGTCAGGCTCACCTGGGACAATTTCCTTCTCTTAAAGTCAACTGCACCTTGTAACATAATCCAACCACTATCCCCTCAGATTCACAGACTCCACACACTACCAAGTAGAGAATTATGCAAGGTCAGAGGTCATTGGAGGCCATCTCGAATGCCTCCTCCCTCAGGGGGAGGGAAGCAGGTAGTCAACAAAGAAATGCCTCATTTTCAGGATCATCATGGGAAAGACTAGATGCTAAACCCAAAGCTGGACACCAATCCTGACTCTCCCCACGCCTCGTACCTACTCACAATCCCTGCAGGTCCTGCGCCCCACCTGCCTCTCCACTCTGCACCATCACTGCTGCCCTCTCTATTCCACCCCAGTCTCCTTCAGGCCTCCCTCCCCCTGCAGAGTACACCATCCCCCCGGAAGGTATACACGCTTCCCCTTCTTTATCCACTTACTCCCATTCAGCTCGAGTCACCTCCGCCAGGATGTCTGCCCTGCCTCTGCAGCTGGAATAAAACTGCATTCCCACCTGGGCCCCCCCGCCCCCTCCCAACTCCCCCATCTGGCTGTCATCACGTTCTCTCTGGGTTGCAATTGCTCCTGTCTCTTTCCTTTGCCAGGCTGGAGTCCCAAGAGGGCAAGGACAGACAGAACCCTGTCCACCCTCATGTCCCGGCATGCCCAGGCCCAGGAGGCTGCTCAGAATGGGCCTCTGGGAATACCCTGCAATTAGTGAATGGACGTACGAATAAATGAAGATCCTGACGCAGTTCCTAATATCTGTCATGTCACTAAAAACTGAAGACCTTGGGGGTGTGGGTAGACAGAGAGGATGTTCTGTGTAGGAGCAGACTCAGGCTGCTACTTTCACACCCTCAAGAGGCTTCTGTGGGGCCCAGGGGATAGATGTGTCCTTTGGAGCCTTTGGAAGCCATAAGTTAAGACCAGGAGGTAAGAGCCTATTTTTTAAAGACCTTTGGGAGTACAGCTAATTGCTGGAGCTATCCAAGGCGGAGGAGACAACTTCAAAAGGGAGGTGCGGGGTGGGGGGAGGGGAGAAGGTGCAAACCCAGCAGGAGGCTGCAATTGCAATAAGGGGGTCCAGCAGCCTTGAGGTCCATGTAGTTCAAGGTCTTCTGCTCTGTGACCAGCTCCAGTGGCTTATAACACCCAGAAGCTTCCCACTGCCCTCAGAGCCTCGGAGAGAGCTCAGAGCCTGAACTCAAGTGAAATGAGGGCCTCATGGTTGGATTAGGTGGGCCAGACAGGACCAGAGAAGAAACTAAGGCTCTAGTCAGGTCCACTGAAGCCGAACCCCAGTTCTGCCCCTCAACCAAGGGGTAGCTAGGGAGGCCCTTCCCTCCCAGACCTCAGGAATCACCACGGCCCAGCACCTGCCCCCTGGGGCGGGTGGGAGGCACAGAGACAATGCACTGAAGAGCCCATGCAGGTCCAGGGGCCGCTCCTGCCCTGAGACCTGAGGCCCTCCCAGTGGACCCTTCTGCCCATTCTCCTTCCCTCCAGGAGACGCCAGCCCGAGGCCCTCACCTGCCCACCCGATGCACAGCCCCTCTTTCCTGGGCCGGCTCCTTTCCAGGCATCTAGCTGAACAGGCCCTCTCAGTGGGTCCAGACCGCCCCGGCCCTGTCAAAGGACCCCTGTATGAGCCTCAAACGGGGCATTGATAGGGCCCCGGGGACGGTGCCCACCCGATCTCAAACTGGCTTGGCTGACCCCAGCCACGCGACTTCCCCAAACCCAGCTATTTCCTGCTCCTCGCGCTGGCTCTCCCAGCTGCCTGGCCACAGGGCACAATCCCACTATACATGTCAGCCTGCTCTCGGCAGGCCAAGCTGGGGGCGGGGGAGGGTGGTCCTCAGGATGCACAGCATGGCCCTCTGGTCCCCTCTGGACGAGGAAGCAAGGCTGGACACAGCCAACCGCTCCTCTGTTGCCCTCTGTCTCCAGTCCCCACCTGGTGGGGCTCTTGGGGCCACTTCTCATGGGTGTTCCTAAGAAGCAAACACTCACATAGGCTGGGGTCCCAGTTCCCTCAACAGGCTCTAGTTGGAGAAGAGAAAGCACTTAGTTTAATCCCTGACCCCTTTGTGACCTCGGGGATGTTACTTGATGTCTCTGGGCCTCAATTCCCTCATATGTGAATGGAGCTTGTTGACCATCTCTAAAAGGGCCTCACTTTGTCAGTTGTCTGATAAAGAGCAGACAGAATCCATGAAGAAATCTATTCGCCCCACAAAAAAAGGTGACAACCCAAGAAGGTCGGCAACCTCCTTCCAATCCAGCCCCTCTCTGCTTCCCCACGGGACAGCTCCACCTGTCTTCCTATGGGCCCCTACTTTTGATCCCTCCCTTCCAGAATCCCCAACCTGACCCTGCAATGTCCCTGCCCAGACTCCTCATAGACTGTCCGGGTAAGTCATGCTTCACGACAGGACATTCGAGGGGCTGCCAGGTCCCCACAGGACCCAAAAGCCCACCCAGCCGCCAGGCTTTCTGTTGACTTTGCTCTCCAGCACCCCTGGGGTGGCTCAGCAACCTCGAGGGGAAGAAGGTGACAGAGGGAGTAAAAGAGAAAGGTTGTTGAGGACTTTGATTCCTGGGCCATGGCTGGAGCCAGAAATACCTCAACTTTTCGTTTATGTCAGTCAAGAAACATCACGATCGCCATTTTTTATTTTAATAAACATGGTTCACTAAGGTTTCTGTTACTTGCAACCATCTCTTTCCTGTAAATGCCCAAAAGCCATGCATATGAAAATTACAATTACTCATAAGATTACTCATTACGATCCAGGCCCCCAAACCTGGCCAGCCTCCCCTCGGAGCCCCAGCTTGCAGCTTCACGGAGCTGCCCACCCCATCTCCCCTCCCTGACCTCCAGGAGGCCTCACACTTGCTGCTGCACTGCCTAGAACTGCATTCCTCATGTGGCTTAGCTGTCCACCGTACGTGGGCCTCAACCCGGTGGGCCCTCCTCCAGGAAGCCTGCCGAGGCTGCCTGAGGTCCTGCAGACTGTCCCAAACGTGGTACTGGCCTGGGCTGGTATCACTGCCCCAGGCCCTGGGTGGCTAGAGGCAATTCTGACCCAATGCCATCTCCCCCGTGCCCAGTGTAGGACATGGCTCCCGGCAGGTAGAGTTCACCCCTGCTCTGGGGACCATCAGGGGGTTTAGGTGCCCCCTGATTCAGGATCAAAAACAACATCGGGTCATGACACCCACAGCTGGATAAGGGCCCTGTGAGTTCCTGGACTCAATGAAGAGGGGTGCATGTGTGTGATGTGCGTGTGTGGGGGTGGGGGCGCTGGTATATGTTCTTGGTATATGTGCGGTATATGCATGTATATGGTGCATGGTGTGTGGGTTGTGTGTGGTGTGTGTGTATGCGGCGTGTGGAGTGTGTGTGGTGTGTGTGCATGTGGTAAAGGAATGTGTGCGGGAGTATGTAGGGGGTGTATCTATTGGGGGTGGCAGGGTGTGGGGGGGGAGTGTGTGTGTATGTGTGTAGCACTGGAAGGTGGTGGAGATAGAAGGCTGGTTCTCAGCCCTGCCTATACCGTATTTTAGGAACCACACCGGCTGGAGAGAAGCGTATTGCTGCTTTATTAAAACTTCTTCCCCATCACACACAAAGCAAGTACAGAAGTGGGTGTTGGCAGGAAACCTCTTGCACAGCCCTCTTCCCCATCACCCCTCGCAGGCCCCAGGGAACCTCCCCCCACCTTGGCCTCAGGAGCCAGCCCACAGGGAAGGGGGCAAAAGAGGTGAGGGAGACTTCCTTCTGCACCTCCACCTCTCGCCCCAAGATAGGTCTGCACCCACTAGAGTTTGGCTTGTTATGGCTAAACTAAGGTGTGGATTTGGTCCAGTGAAGGGATTTTTCTGATCTCAGGGCTGAACTTCTGCTTGAACACAAGCCTCGGGCAGAACAGAGTTGCCGAAGAACGAACTGGAGATGGACTCACAGACCCTGGCTCAGGGGCCCCCCGCTGTGTGACTGTGGGGCCCACAGGTGCCAGTGACGCAGCTGTGAGCAGCACAGTGTGTATCTGAAGGGACTGGACAGCTGAAGCCACCAATGGAAACCAGCCAGTGAGCGGCAGCTTGGCAACTATCCGACATTTTCATTTAAATTCACAATTATTCAGCCTCTCGGAAGGCCCAAGCTGATCAAAGGAGCAGTCAGTTATTGGATTAGATTGAATTGGAGGGTCTGAAGCTGATTTGATTTTTTCTGTGATTGAATTTTATCACTCTCTAAATTGCCCTCAGGTTGGCCAGCTTGGTCGTTGTTTGAGCAAGCTCTGGAGGAAAATTGGACAGCTGGGTTGCATAGGGCGGGGTCGTGGCCATGGCTGGCCAAATGGTTGTGTGAAATGACAACTATTCGCAAACCAGTACGAGGGGCTGCAGGTGGACCAAACTGAACTGACAAGTGTGTTTTTGACGTGGTGGTCACTTGGTTAAACTGGTCAAGTCGCTAGCTGCTATCGAATTTAGAAGGACGGATTGTCTCAACAAATATTAGAGCTGATCAAAACGAGCCAAGTGTTTTCAGTGCATCTGGGGGAGACCCGAGGAGTCATTCAGCCTACAGGGCTGACCCAGTCGTGAGCATCTCCCAGGCCCCGCAGGAGAAGAAGGCCAGCGAGGGAACACAGCAGATTGTCCTGAAGTCAGCTGGGTGGTCCTCCAGGCCAGAGGGGCCCCCAAAGCAAAGAAGCGGACTGGGAGGCAGCTACGCCCCTCCCCTCCCAGCACCAGAGCTGGCGCCTGGAGTGTCACACTTCTGAGTATGGGGGCGGCGCCGGGCCCCCCTCTGGAATCTTGTATGGCAGAGACAGGGCTTCCTCATAGGTTGGCAGGACCACCTGGGAGGGACAGAGAGAAGAGGGCTAAGGATTGCCAAAAAAGATGATCCCAACCTAGGTCAAGGGGCTCCAACCCTCACCTCTAGCGGAATGATGCCGTAAGGCTAATGGCGGCACATGCTGGCACCTGCTCTGTGCTAGCTCGAGACAGATGTGGCTTCTGTCCCTGCAGTGGGCAGACTGGCCTCTGCCGGTTCAGCGTCAACCCCCGATTTGATAACTGTGACGACTATGCACAGTGATTTCCCCTGGGAGAACATTCTCAGTCCTCACACCTTTGGAAGAGTTAGTTCTACCCCTCAGATCCAGGGGGTGGACCTGTGACTCGGGCATGGCCCTGCTAAGTAGAATTCCACCCCCAGCCAAGGCCATTGGCTTCGGAATAGGCTTCAGACCCAAGCTGGTCTAATGGGAGATGTTCCTGAGACTTCGCTTTGTTGGGATTGCTGAATGGGTAGGATGTCAATTAGGGATTCTGGCAGCTATTTTGCTGCCATGAGGGAAGAGCTGCCTGGAAACGGAGCCAATACTGAGGGTGTGATGGAGAGGATGAGGTCGTGTCCTGACATCAGGACTTAGCCAGGCCTGAGACAGACCTACCCTGGACTTTGAAGTTATGTGAGCTGATAAATTCCCATCTTCACTTGTCAGATTGAATTGGGTTCTGCCATGTGCAACCCAAAACATCTTGACTAATACAATCCTCAATTTACAGATGAGGTAAGTGATTTAAACCAGCTACATTTCTCCATCACTTCTCCAACCAGCTGCTTTTAAGAGCACCTCATCCCTCAGCATAAAAGGCCCCTTTCCACCTTCCCAGTTAACTTGTACCAATTGACAGTCTAAAGCTTGGTCAAGTGTCACCTCTTCCAGGAAGCCTTCCTTGAAAGCATGAATGAATGAATAGAATCCTGAAGTAGCTGAAACAAATCTTCACGTTTCTTTTGGTCCAAGCCTCATCTTACAAGTGGAGAAACTGAGGGCCAGCAAGGGAGGGGGACTTGCTCAAACAACACCGTGAGTGAATGTCAGCCAAGCTCACCTTCTGGAGCATCTTGGGGGAGCTCCTCTCCTCGGTCGAGTTCATGTGCTTGATGAGTCTGTAGCATCTCCACACACACTTGAACATGTAGACCTGGAAAAAGACCCAGGTCAGCTGCACTGCCTGTTCCCAGCAACCCTGAGGCCTGGGACAGATGCCAAGTACTTCCTGGGCAGCCCCAGCTCACCCAGAAGGCAGGATTCACTGCTACTGCTCAGATCCCTATTCTGATTGGGTGTGCCTCACCTGCCAGGCCCAGGTATCCCCTGTACTGCCCTGTTCAGTACCAAAACACTCAGCACAGGAAGGGGCTTTCCAGGGTTCCTGGCCCCACCGGTGCTCCCTGGCAATGGCCCGGGGGTTCCTGCCCCCAGGGACTGGAACCTGCCTGAGATGACCCCGCCCGTTTTCAAGCAGCTGACAGCAGTCTCTTTCAAAATTGCCTGTGACATGTTGTTTTTAAAAGCAGATTATAAAACAGTATGCTCAATATTACCCCATGTTTATAAATATGGAAAAATAATATACACAGATATATATATATACACAGATACCTGTGTGTATGTGTATATAGATATAGATACAGATACAGATATAGATATAGATATCTGTGCATTAATGTAAGCAGCTGCTTTGTCTTAGTAGTTGATGTAGTAATTGGGGAGATTCCCAGGGTAGGCAGTGCAGCCCCCAGGGCAGGTTCAAGGAACATTAGCCAAAAGTTCTCTCTATGGCCCCGAATGGCCTCCTAAGGAAGGAGAGCAGGTTTTATGGAATCCCAGGATGTAACTTAGCTGGGGCAGAAATAATGAATAATGAAAGAGTGAAGTATAAAAGAGTGAAGGTCCAAGGAAATCAAGTAGGTGAAGAGTGTCCAGGGAGACAGTGTGAGGGGCAGAGAGAGACACCCCCAAACCAAGGAAGATGAGGAACAGGAGGGGGCCTACGGAGGCAGAGATGTGTGTTGGGGTTCAGGAAGTTGTTCTCTAGAAGAGTGTGATGGAAAGCCCCTTATTGGCTTCCCCCTGGGCTTCAGGAAAAGTTCTTTTTGCACATCACAAATGCACTGACTCTAGGTCGGTTTCTTGTGGGAGAGTCAAAGCAGTGAAGTTGTTTCCAGGTTGGCTTTAAGTGAGAGCAGAGACTCCTCAGGGTCTCTCATAGAAGGGGGTCTGGTCACACCTACCAGCATAAAAAGACTAAAGGGTGATATACCCAACATCACAGGATGGGTCTCTGAGTGGTGGTGGCTGGTGGGCTGGTTGCCTTCTTTCTGCTCATCTGTAGTTTCTAAACTTGACAATGATCAGCCCTTACTTTCAAAATCAGCAAAGAATGTTATTCAATAGCCCTTCCTGCTATTGCGTCAACATCAGCCTCCTATGGTTATAGGTCACAGGCCCTAGTTGTGGCCTCTAGAATCTCACAAAATTTCATGTAAAACTCCTTTGGCTACTGGAGACAATGATTGTGTTCCCTTGAATCATCTCCTTTCCAAGCTGAATACCCCTAGTTGCCTTGACTCCCTCAGACAGCCGAGTTTTCTTTCCTCATCACTCTCTCTGTTGTGCTATTATCAGCACACTCCAGCCTGTTACCATCTGTCTAAGAACTGGGACATGAAATTAGACTCTATCCTCTGGGTCAGAGAAGAATAAAAACATTCCCCTCCCTCTTCCCTAAAACCAAACCTCTAGTAATATGACCTTGGGACCCATCTATGTTTTGGTGCCTAGATCACATAAACCTGCGACTTGGGCAAAGCAGGACTTATCATGTCCTTTTCACAAATGAGACCCAAGGTCCAGAGAGAAGTGACTTGAAGATCAGTCACACAGCAAATAAAAAAAACTGGGATTCAAGCCCAGGATCTACTTCCAGACAGAGTGGTGCCCCCTTCCCCTGGATCTCTGGGTTATATATTAAGTTCCTGACACCTGAACACAGGTGGTCTTTGTAGATCCATTCCCTCTAAATGGGGTGTCCCCAAGGATAACAAGTGTAATCAAAGAGCCAGTGTGGAATAAGGAGCTAAATGCAGTAGGAGTCACACTGACCTGGCTGTCTGGCCTGGGTGGGCCTAGGGCAGCACACCACCCACACCCAGAGCCATGGTTGGGGGCCACTTACCTTGAGGATGAGGACCATGATAAAGGCGATGGAGAAGATGATCATCATCTTAATGAACTGGTTATGACTCAAGCCCTCCTGGCTAGGGAGATAATTCTGCAATAGATTTGTGGGTCACATCAGTGCTCTAGCATAAAGAACTCTAACAGCACCCACACATTGACAAGTCAGCTCTCTACACCAGGCAGGAACACCATGTGGACATCTTCACACTGCGTGGCCTGGTCATTCTCTTGGCTGATGGCTGTAAGAGCCCTAACAGGCAGGTGCTGCCATCAGCCATGAAACAGGTGCACAAACCCAGGGAAGCCCATGTAGTATGAGTCACCCTTACCTGGACGTCATCCAAACCCCAGCTGATAGTGGACACTACCTTACCCTTCTCCAGAACATGGTGTGGGCTGATAGGAACCACCTAACCCTGAAACACCTGGGGGAGGTGCAGCCCCTCCCCTACACGCAGTTCACAAGCAGCAGCTGACTGATGGGAGGTTGCTGCCCTAGTGGGACAACTCTGTGCTACTTGCAAATATGCACTTATTCTTTAACAGTCCCCCTTTCAAAATGTGGTGTCCATGCCTCCCCCTTTAAATGTGGACAGACAGGGATTCAGTTCTCACAAATAATAGAATATGGCAGAGACAAGCACAACCTTCCAGACAAAGTTTAAAAAACATGGCAGTTTCTGTCTTTCTTTCTCTCTCTCTCTCTCTTTCTCTCTCTCTCTCTCTCAATCTCTCTGCTGGAGGAATCCAGCAGCCATGACAGGAGGAAGCTCAAGCAGCCTTATTATAGACCCACACAGGAGGAATTGAAGCAAAGAGCTGGCACTCATGCAAGAGGGCACCTTGGAAGTGGATCTCCAGACCCATGAAGCCCTCCAAGCTAGCAGCCCCACCCCCAACCTCAAAGGAGACCCAGCTGTGCAAGATAATAAATGCTATTGTTTTAAGTTGCTGTGTTTGGGGATAATTGATTAAATAGCAATAAAACCCTAGAAGTATTTTCACAGTGCTATTCACACACCAGGTTCCGTTCCTGCTGGGATCAGGCCACTTGGCTCCTGAAGCCTTACTTCCTCCTTCATCTAACCTGCTTCCCTCACTCCTTCCAACCTTCTTCCTGGGACCTCTCTCTCAATAAATCATTTGCACAAGAATGCTACTCCCACTTGTAGGGAACCCAGCCTAAAGCACAGAGAGGGGAAGCAACCTGCTCAAGGCCACACAGCCTGTGGTGGGGGCAGACCCTTGGCCTAGACTTACCATGTGGTTCATAGACTTGAAGTTGAGGTAGGTGGGCACTTCCATGTAGGAGCTGCAGAGGGTCAGGATGCTCAGGCAGAAGTCCAACAGCTGCAGAGTCATCAGTGGGACCTTGGAGGGGCCCTTAGGAGGAAGACAGACAGACAGCGATTAAGACCCAACAGAGAGGCCCCGTTGCAGTGAGGCCCATGGTGAGCCCTCAATTTAAGAGACTGTCTCAGCCAGAGATGCCAGCGACTCCCGAGTCCACTACACCCAGGGAGAAGCAGACACCCTATGCTCACACCAAGGGGAGGTGACTCCCCTCCTGACTCCCAGCCTGGAGCCCTTCTGCAATTTATCTCCTCCGTCTCTTCTCGGGCAGAGGTCAGAGAAGCACGTCCGGTTTGCACATCCAGCACGGCCTTCAAAGCAGGGGTGCTCACCTCCGTCTTTAGTCATCCTCATCCCCCTTTCTTCAACTTGGTTATGAAGGAGGAACAAAGCAGGGGCGGGGACTGAAACTGGGCTTGTGCCCCTCCCAAGCTGCTGTATACTGGGGCCCCACTGAGCCTCTACACTAGTTCTCACGAGACAGTGAGATGCAGACACAGACAGACAGGAGAAAGAACCTCGGCATGATTTGAAGGGAGTCGGGACTTTCTGAGACTCACCCAGCTAAGAAGAGGCTTTGGGGGCTCCCACCCTTCCCACTCTGAGCCCTGCCCATCCCCCAGGCTGGGCCGGTGGACTCACAGGCCGGCTGCGGGAGGCGAACTTGAAGTAGGCGGGCAGCTCGATATAGGCGCCCAGCAGGGTGAGCAGACACAGCAGGTAATCCATGATTTGCAGGGACAGGAAGGGCAGCAGGTACTTCTCCTGCTTCTGAAAAGCAGACAGACAGCGAGGCCCCGTTGCAGTGCGGCCCATGGTGAGTCCTCAATTTAAGAAACTGTCTCAGCCAGAGATGTGGGTCACCTTCTCATCTCAGGGTGACCAGCACACATCTGGCTGTGCTCGCCCCAGGAGGGTGTGTTGTATCAAGGAACCAAGCTGCCAGCCCAAAAAGGTGGGTGCAGGATCTACCTCTAAATCACACGCAATGCTGTAAACCAATGTTACAGCAACAAAAAGAGTCAGGTGCAGAAACAAGACTTCCAAAGGATACATGTGAAGATCTCTACGGTGCAGGTGGCATCCCCCAAAATCCCTCCCCAGTGAGTGTCAATAGAAATCACCTTGACCAAGGACAGGCTGGCAGCTGGGGCTCCTGCCCCGGCCCCCAGGTCGGGGACCCCCACCCCGCGCCCAGCAGGCCCTCACCTTGAACACTCCGACCAGCAAGCTCAAGCTGATGACAAAGAGCATGGTAATGAGCAGGAAGCTGGAGAGCAGGTCGGCTGAAAGGCAAGGGGGAGAGAGGGTGAAGGGCTCCCAGGACCCCACTTTGGGAGCCGCCAGTAGGGGGTCAAGACAGTAAACAAAACAGCCAGCCCTTGCCCTCCCGCTGTTCTCAGTCTGGAAGGGCTACAAAGACAGCAAACAGACTGTTTCAGGTAACAGGAAGGTGACAGGGCGTGGCGGGGGCAGGTCCATGGGTGGGGCTTTGGCCAGGGTGAGGTCCAGGAAGGCCTCTGAGGGGTGGCTGGGGGTGAGTGACCAGGAAGTCCTGGCAGGGCCCCTGAGACAGACTAAGCTTAGTGTGGGCAGAGCCGCTGGGGCAGACGAGCAAGGGAGGGGCTGGGGGAAGCGAGGATGTGGCGGGAGAGGTCGGGGGGCGGGCGGCGTCCCGTGGTGAGGAGTGTGATTTAACCTATCGTGAGGGGCAGCCATGACGGTGTGAGCAGGGGAGCCCGCTGTCACACATCTGAGCTGGTTGGGTTGACAAAGCCCCTGGTGGGCGCCTCAGGTGAGGACAGGTGGAGTCGCCTCGTTTATAAATGAAAGATCTGAGGCTCAAAGAGGGCAAGTTGGCAAGGCCTTAAGCCCCAACCGTCTCCCCCGGCCAGCGCCCTCTCCGCCCCACCCCACCTCGGCGTCCCCTGGACCTACCGATCCTGAGGTAGCCCGTCTTGGAGAACCTGCAGGAGGCCTTGCCGTGGGCCACCTCCACTGAGTGCTCGATGAACAGCAGCACGCTCATGATCTGGGGGCAGAGCAGAGGTCAGTCGGGGCCTCCGGGTCCCGCTGCCAGCCCTGCCCTCCCGCCACCGCCTGGATGGAAGCTGGCGCGTCCAGATGGACAGCCCAAGCTCGTAGTTCTCCTTCCTCTGCCCAACTGCGTAAGCTTGAGTGGCCTCTCTGTGCCTCAGTTTCTCTGGCTGTACATGAGGATAGTACTGACCAGTACCTTAGGAGGCCATGGTGAGGAGTAAGTGAGAATAGCCCAGGAGAACACTGGGAACCACACTGGGCTCTCACTAATGTCTGACATTGAAGGTCAGGCTTGAGGAGGGGGGAGGAGGAGCTCGGTGCTCTCGCTGGTGACTGGGCCCCTCCCCTGCACTGCCTTTCATAACGACAGGCTCTGGGCAATTCAGTCATAGCAGCTGAGTGTCCTAGAGCTTCGAGTTCAACACAGGCCAGAGAACCTGACCCAGAATCCTCAGGGTGCCCTGTCAACCCTGTTCCCCACAGACCCTCCATTTGCCCATCTGCAAAATGGAAATAATAACAATACTTGCCTCATAGGGTTGTTCACTTAAAGTACCTGACAGTCAGTCATCACCCAAGCTATGCTCACTGTCACAGCCACTATCATCCCCGCTGGACTGGAGGTTCCAGGCACAGAAGGCTATCTCTCTCTTAGTCACTGTTCTAGTGCTGGGATGGATGGATGGATGGATGGATGATGGATGGATGGATGGATGGATGGATGGATGGATGGATGGATGGACGGACGACAAATAAATGAATGACCCCAGTCCCCTAGGGAACACTTGCTAAGAATGATAGAGAAGAGGCAAATCTGATGGGCCTGAATGTTGGGGTGGTGCTAAAAATAGCTGAAACACAACCATAAAACTGCACTTTGAAAGGACCACAGAAGTCACCTTGACCAAGCCCTCTACCATCCAATAATCCTGTGCCAAGCAGCCTCTATGTAAATGCTTCCAGCCACAGGGATTTACAAGTCTTCCGTGTGTCCGTATCCTAGCAGCAGGACTTCTACCCTTTCTCCGGTCACACATACACACCATCTCCAGGAACCATCTGCCCACACTGAGAACAAGACAACTACCTTCTCCCTTGTAAAGGATGCCCTACCTCTATTTATATGACCTAAGTTTACATTGGTTCTCTAGGTGGCCCTGCACTGGTAACTCATGCTCAGCTGACAGGCAACCAGACATCCACCATCTGTTTCCCCTTGCTGATTGTGCGGGTCTCAATCTGTCTTCCTGTCATGCTACATCCTGTTCAGAGTAGAGGAAATGGGTAGTAATTAAGACTGGTGAAGAGCTGGGCTCCAGAATCAGACAGAGATGAATTTGAATCCAGGTCAATGTGTGACCTTGGACAAGTTATTTCAACTCTCTGAGTTTTCTCCTCTGAAAAATGGCAATCACTGGATTTAGTAAGGAATAGCTTGCTTTGTATTTGCAAAGAATTGGGGTTTAGCAGTGGGCCAGCAAACTTAGTTTGCTTTGAGCTAGAGTGAGGTTACATCAGGTATTTGAGCTGTACTAGGAGGGTTCCAGGGGGCTGACAGTGAGCTCGCTTGAGCTATACCCCTCTACCAGGTGCAGGGTGAACCCAGGTTTTGTCTCACCAGGGTGGTTGAGAACAGCCCAGAACGGAAGGCAGATGCTGCTGGGACTGTGGCTGACACCCACAAGAAACAGCCCTGCAAAGAAAGCTACTTCCTTGCAGCTGGACCCTGAAGGCTGGACCCCCAATCCCTGCCTCTCAGCTCCACCTTTAATGAGGGAAAGAGAAAGGGAAGCAGATGACAGTTAAGTCTGGGATGGAACAGGGTACCCTGAAAGATGGTGAGTGCCCCTGACCTGGGGGTGGCATAGAGAGCACACGTGAGTATTACCAGGTATGGCACAGGAAGACTTTTGAAGCCCAAGATTCAAGATTGTCTGAGATCTCAACTTGAAGTTACTGGGGAAAACCTTTGTACACATATTTCATAAACTCCCTCTGCTTGTTTTATAAACTCAGAGAAGCTAAGCAACTTACCCAGTGATACACAGCAAGCTGGGGACAGAGCAGAGACTGGAGTGCTGCTTGGTATCTCCCTCCAAAATACTCAGGGCCCCTACTAGCCTTGGCCTAGAGGGCTCAGATAGTCTAATCTCACACCTACGTCAGTGAAACCTTTTGAACACACTGCTCTGTATTTCTTTATTGCTGAATGTTATGCATCTGCTACTGTCCTGGTTTACCAGGAACATCGTAAAATACACACACAAGTCCAGAGATGAATAGAGACTGAAAATTTTAGAAATTCTAATACTGTCACCCTGAGGTCCCAGTAGTCTCCTTGGACATACCCCACTTTGAAGACCACACCCCCAACACCTCTCAGGGCTCACCACCACACCCCAACCCTGTCATTAGCGTTCCAATCGCCACTTCCCAACTACCCCTCCAGAATGGCTGGTGGCTGGGGAGAGGGAAGGGATGCTTGGACACCCTAACCAACCCCAAGCCAGGGCCTCACCCACACTTCTCAATGAGCTTCCCACAGCCCAGGAAGGGCTGTGCTTAATACTCCACCCCCATTCCACAGAAGAGGAAACCAAGGCTCAGAGAGGTCCCCTAACTTGTCCACAGCTTCTCAGCTGGCAGGCCGCAGGCCTGGGATGCAAACCCAGGGCAATGTCTTCAGCTGTCTTCCACCATCTCCCAGCTGCGTGGCTCTGCGTGAGGCTTACCCCCAGCCTACTCCCATGTCAGTGTCTGGGGGAGTCAGAGAAGGGCACCCTTCTCCTCCCCCTTCCCTAACTCCTGCAAGCAGCAACAACAGGGCCGGGAGCATTTCTACTTCTAAAAGAACTATCCGTGTTCAAAATCAGGCTCAACTTTTACCCCATTTCACCATCCCAACCATCCTGTAGGGCAAGAAACAGACCCTGCCTGCTTGCCACACGTGAACCCTGAGGCTCACAGAACCAGCACGGGGCCTCAGAGCACGGCAAGCTCGGAGCCCACCAGTCCCAAGTCCAGGAGGAAGATGGAGACTGGATGGAGAGGAACCGACAGTTATTGAGCGCCTAATGTGCACACCGATTTGCCATCTCCCGAGCCCTGCAGGAGAGGCTGCATCCCCACACGCTGCAGGTGAGGACCAGGAGGCTCCGCAGGGAGAGGTCACGCGCCCTGTGTCGTGCAGCCTGGGTGTCCAGGGCACAGGCCTCCACTCAAGGAGGATGTTCTGGGGCTCAGCCACTGGTCTCACTGACCCTCTCCCCACCCTCGCCAGCCCTGGACACTCAAGACTTCAAGAGCCAACAGCTGGGGCGTGGGGAGCCTCCCCCACCTCCCCACCACTGTGTGACCCTGGCCACATTGTGGCTCCTCCCTGGCCTCAGTTTCCCCGCTCCAGTCAGTGAAAAAAGTCACACCCATTTGCACCCAGAGCCACTGCAATGACTGACCTCATACAAACGCTAGCATGTCACACCCAGGATGCCCGGGTCTCCCCACCTCACATGGTGCCCTGCTCATCAGAGACCCTCAAGCTCCCCACAAGTCCCCAGCAAAGAGCTGCTTGCAGCTCCTGGAAAGTACTTGGATCACCTACAGCATATACTAGGAGAGCGCAGAATTCCTAGGCCTCCTGGCCCTTGGCTTGCCTTCCTGCCCCTGGGTTTCCACCTGAACAAAACCCCATTCCCTCCCTGCGCTCTGAGGGCCTGACTGGACTGAGACAGGAGCAAGACCCCCCTCCTCTCCCAGTGCCCAGGCCCCCAGCTCTCCCTCCAGCTCTGCATCTGCTCCTTCACTTGCCCTTATTTCTACACTGCCGAGATCCTGCGGGTAAGAGTCAGGGTGCCAGAGCCAGAGGCCCTGGGCCCACCTGGAGCCTGTGCTCTGGAGCAAGCCACTCCCCTCTCTGGGCCTCAGTCTCCTCCGCTGGGAAGTGGGATGACAGCCTTGCAAGGTTGCTGTGAAGCAGGCGGCATGCAGGCACAGAGCCAGGCACACGGCCCGCACGCTACCCGCTGCAACGGCCGGGCAGCGTCCTGTCACCCCTGTGCTTTGCCCTGGCGCCCCCCTTGCTTGCTCACCCAGTTAGCGCTGTCCACGCACCTAGCACCTCCAGACCCCGGTGGGTGAGCCACGATCACCACTGTTTGGCAGACTCAGAGAAGGTTTCACACCAGGGAAAACTGGAGCCTACCTTTGAAGGATAAGCAGTTGTTCAACCAACAGGAGAGAAAAGTATTCCGGGAAGAGAGATTGTCATGGGCAAAGGCCCAGTGCCAGGCTGCACAGGGCCAGGGAAACTCGGGGACGGGAATGCCAAGTCCCGGAGCAAGGTGCTGCTACCAGCGGGAAGTGAGGCCCAGAGAAGCGGTGATGACCCACCGGCAAGGCTGTTGTGGAGCCGCTGCTGACTTCAGTTCCCCTGATGCCCAGTCAGGGCTGGGGCTGGGAGGCGAAGGCAGCCCATCCCCCACCGCTTCCACTCTCTGCACCCCCTTTGCACCTGTTCCTGCTGCTTCTCCCTGGTTTCGGTTCCCATTCCCATCCCCATCCTCCTCCTTCTTTCTCAATATAAAGCACAACTTCCCTCAGCTGAGCAGGGGGAAGGTAGCCAAGAGGCAGGAGAATTTCTATTTGTTTTTTCTGGTGGTTCTGAGGAGCCACCTGCAACTTGAGCCAAAAAGAAGGGGACAGCAGACATGGGAGGAGAGGAAAAATCAGGGGGGCTGGAGGGGCTGCTGTTGGTCCCCGCCAGCTATGGCAATAATGGCGCTGCCAGGGCTGACGGTCCTGGAGTAAGTGCTGCTCAGGTCAGGGTGACAGTGGTGACCGTGGGAGGTGAGGACTGCTAACGGAGCTGACAGTTGACAGAGGTGACACCAGCAGGCATGCTGGGAAGTGATAATTAACTGCCACGACCGGGTGACGACAGCGGTAACATCACAGGTGATGAAGATGGCGGCAACACTGGATCCCCCGATTCTGGGGTTCAAACACCAGGAAGATGGTGCCCACTCTCAGCCTCCCTGGAAGCTCAGGACCACCCTCTCGGAAGCAGGCGGAGACGGGCCTCTGAGACAACAAGGAGAAAGGACCCAGCCCCCGGCGAGCCCCTCGGGACCCCCCCGGGAGCACCTGGGGGCATGGGTGCTTTGCCAGCGGCCGCTTTCATTTGCACCTCCTAACAAACCTGCCGGGCAGGCGTGTTCCCCTTCCGTGTGAGCGGGGCCTTGTGCGTGACTTGGCAGAGGCTGTCAGGGAGACGGGCCCGGCTTGCCCTCAATTCTTCCCCCAGCAGACATGCAGTTTGCAAACTGGGTGCTGAGGACACAGAGCTTCCTGCCCCCTCTCCCCCTTCAGGGCTGCCCCACCCCAACCCTGTCCTCCCACTGGTGGCCCAGGGACACGAGGGCCCCTGCAGGCTTGTACTGCGGCCATTATGGTGATGGTGACGATCACCCTCCTGTCTCTGGCTCCCTCCCCCATTGGGGTTGTTGGAAAGGAGGATGGGAGAAGTGAGCCAGATGCATCAGACACAAGAGGAAGCTCCCCTCCCTCTCCCCTGCCCCACACTTCCTGTCTCTGCTTATCAGGGGCAGCTGGGTGGGAACCATTCCCCCCTCACCCCGACATGGCACTGTGTCCCCAACCACCTCCCCAGCCACCCCAGATACCATCGAGATGTCCACTCCCAACACCACACTCAGCTCAGCCGGCCGGTCCCCTGCCCTTCCCTGAATCCACCTCTTGAGGCTGCTGCTCTGCGGTCCTCCCTCCCATCCCCCACCGCCTCCAGAACTTTCTATGTCCCTGTGTCTCAGCTTCCTCATCTGTAGAACCGAGAGAAGATTCCGCCCACTGGGAGAGCGACTGAGAAGCAGGTGAAGCACAAACACTGCTGCCTCTCATGGTGACTCAGAAGATGGGCCGAGCCACAGAGGCGCCTGTGTGTGCAGCACACTGCAGCTGCTCGCGGCCACAGCCCCTCTGTTTGTAACACCCTGACCTGGACACAGCCCCGGTGTCCTTTGAAGCAGAGCAGGCAAATATGTTGTGATGTCCTCAAACAAGGAAACGCCATACAGCAAAAGAACAGTGAGTCGGCACCACACAGCTACACAGAAGGAGCTCGCAAACAAAACGTGGAGAGAAAGGAGCACATGCTGGGTAATCTCCTGCCTTGATAGAACCTTCTAGAACTACATACATTGGATGAAGTGGGCGGGATGGGCCGTGCTGAGGAGGGGACACTAGGGGCCTCTGGGTTTGGTCCTGTCCTATTCCTTAGCCTGGGTGGAGATCCGTGGGTACGTCCACTTTGTAAAAGTTCATCGAGATTGTGCATCAGTGAAAGGTTTATGGAGCAAAACGAAATATAGAGACTGGCCGGCACTCTATGGAGCTCTGAATGAACCTCCAGGCCTCTAGGTCAGAAGACACCACTCACAGGGCCCCAGCAGTTGGGGCTGGGGAGTTGCCCTGGGATGGGGCAGAGGCTGAGAGCTCGATATCCTGGAGTGGGGGCTTCTGAGAGGCATATGTAGTTCTAGAAGATTCTATAGAGGCATGAGATTACACAGCATGGCAGAAATGGGAGAATGAGCTCATGCAAAGGTCAGAAGAACTCAGAGAATGTGGTCTAGGTATCACCCATCAGCTTACAGCCTGCAGCGCAGGAAGCACAGGAGGGCATGCACGGTGGGGGTGCAGCTGGCCCTGGTGTCCCCCTCAGAGCCCCATCCTGCCTGTGCCCTGCATGTAGCACCCAGCAGGCCCTCAGCCCTTCCAGACCTGCCCCTATGAAAGGAGACAGGATAGCAAGCCTCCTCCCAAAAGAACAGCTCTAAGGGTGAATTTCCTGGTGTTGTGGGTCCCGGTGGCCTCTGCCATTCTTTGGGGGACAGCCATCAAATCCCCCTTTATAGGCAGTCAATTGGAGGCTCAGAGCCAGCCTCCAGGCTTGGCACAAGCCCTCATCATCCTCCCCTTCCTACATAATTGGGAAAGCACCGTGAACCCCTCAAACTATCCCCGGAAACCATCATTCCTTATTTACCTTGTGGGCAAAGGCCCGCCGCGTGAGCACAAGTATCGCTATTACTACCGAGCATTCGCGAGCAGCCAGGCCCTCCTCTGAACACTGACACACTCATTTCATCCCGGCCTCAGCCCTGGGAGGCGGCTTCTGCTCTCGTTCCCATCTTTCCCCCCATTTTGCAGGTGAAATCAAGACGGCATCTTTACACACGGGCTCCGTGTTTCTAAGAACAAGGCTCCCAGATATCGCAGTTGACCCCCGCCTGTCACTGCCAAGAAGGCCCCCCCGCCCAGCCACAGGCCAACTGAGGAGCCCACACTGCCAGAAGAAGCACACCTGGCTGTTGTTCTCTCTCTACCCCGGGCTGCAAAGTGACTTAGCCTCTCCCAGCCTCGGTCTCCTCTTCTGTCAATTGGGAGCTCCAGGGGCACCTGCCATTTGTGGGGCGCTCACTGGGTGCCAGGTACGTTTCACGCCTGGTTTCCTTTGAGTCTCCAAATGATCCTGCAAGTCAATGTTATGGGCTCCTATTTGACCAGAGAGGAAACTGAGGCAGCTGGGGGGCTGATGGAGGTGCATTGGGCCCACTGCAGGGCAGGGAACCCACAACCTCACCCTGCGCAGCTCCTTGCTCAGTTTCCTGCCTCATCAGAGCCCCCACCTTCCCTCGGTGGAGTAGGGTCTCCTGGGAGACCTATGCAGACCTCACACTGAACTCAGAGCAAAGTTCTGGTTCCACACCACTGCCCTGGGCTCAAAATAAAGCCTCACTTCCCCGGGGGCTCAGGGCCAAGGTGGTGACAAAGCAGCCTCGTCCAGAGACCCTGCCCTCCATCCCCAGGGCCCAGTCTGAGTGGGGCCCTGGCCTGTCCGCCAGGGCGAACCCCAGCCCCAGGACAATGCCTATGGGCCCTCCAACCCACGTGGCCCTCCATGACTGGACACACCACCCACCTCCCATTTCCAGAAGCCCCTTCCCTTCCCTTGAGCCTAAGGACCAGAAAGTAGGGGACAGGAAACCCAGAGAGTGACCTCCCACAGCTAAGTGACCGCTGTCACTCAGGTCTGATGCAGCAGGAAGAGCCCAGCCTTGCCCTCAGCCGCCCAGTGGGTGCAGCAGCCCCCTCAGGGCGATGTGGGCCTCCAGAGTTTTATAAGCCAGAGGGTGGGGCACACAGCCCAGAGATGAGGAATTCAACTCATGTCCAACTAGGGTCCTTTGGCTACAGTGCTGGGAGGGGTCACCACTTCTACCCTACCCACCAGTCCCCCCACCCTTGAGGAAGGGCCCGGGGTAGCAGCGGCAGAGAGCAGGCCCTACACTGCGGCACTGGGCACAAAGGTGGAGACTAACAGACTCATCAGGGACTTTCCCCACCTGGCAGTAGGGGACTGTTTTAGGCCCCAAACAGATAACTTTTCAAAAGGGGGATGACCTTTGTGACCCACCCACAGCCCACCCTGGGCACTCAACCGCCAGCCCCCCACTCCAATAGGGCCACATCAGTTCAATACCTCGAAACAGTCGCCCTGGAGGCAGGGCCCCCTGGTCCCAGTTAACAGATGAGGAAACAATGACCCAGACAGGAAAGGCACCTGCCTACTGTAAGTCACACAGCAAGTAAGTGGTGGGGGTGGGGATGGCCGCCATCTTTCCATCCCTCAGACCCCAATGTGGAGCAGGGCGATGAGCCCAAGGCATTCTGAGGAGAGCAAATCAGGAGGCTCTTCCTGGCGGAGGAAGCTTCCTATGAGCAACCTGGTCCGGCCTCACCACCACGCCCCCACCCCTGCTGACCCCTCTGACTCCCCCACCACCCCCCACAGCCATCCTGCCCTAAGCCCCCTGACAAATTTCTCAGCGATTCCTAAATAGTGCATAGCCTGTCCCAACCCCAAGTCTTTGCTCACGCCGCTCCCTCCACCTGGCAGCCCCTTCCCCCCAAGCCAAGTGAAGCCCTGCTCATCCTGGCCTCCTCCTCACCCACTCCTGAGCCCCCCCGCCCAGGACCGGCTGAGGCCTCTTATCTGTGCCCTCATTACGACCTGCTCCGTCAAAGCCATTTTCACAACTGAGCCTTGGCCTACTGGCACCCCTGGCAAGCAGAAGCCATGCAGGGGGCGTGACCTGGCCTGGCCTGGAGCTTGGCACCTAAAATACAGACTGTTCCAGAACATATCTGGAAATGCCTTTAAATAATAAAGGTCGTTTTACTTTCTCCCCCGCCCCCCAATTTAAAAGTAGCGCTCTTGGCGACCAAATAAATAAGGAAGCTTTGGATTGTGACCCAGACCATAAAGTAAATATCTGTGCGGCTCTGCTGATATAAATAAATCAGTTGTTTATGTAAATAAGAAATGAGACCAGAACTCTCCCAGGAGGACTCCCAAGGACTGGACGCACCTACACCCTGACGAGGAGGGGGGCGCTGAACTCCGCTGCCTGCGTGTCCCCGTATGCGGTGACTTTCTTCCCGAAAGGGCAGTGTGGGAGGCGGAGACCCCGACATGCCTCGGCCAGGTGCCGCGGGCCCACGTAGTAGTGACGTGGTGCCGAGAATCGGGCTTCACCTCTGCCAACTCCCTCCCAAACACCACCCACGTCTAATGCGAAAACCATCGCCAGCTCCCCCTTAAGAAGCAGTCCCACCGCAGCGTGGTGAGAATGCCCAAAACAGTCAAGGTCATCAGAAGCAGGGACCCTCTGAGCATCTTTGTCCCCCAAGAGGAACCCAAGGGGGCTTGACAACGAAGCGCCATGTGGGGTCCTGCAGGCGGCCTGGAACAGGGCAGGACGGCAGGGGAGAGAGAGGAGAGCTGAGCCACGGGCCTTGAGCTAAGCCTGGTGCGGCCACACTGACTCTGGCGGTGAGAAACGGGCCGAGTTGACATCTGATGTGCAACGGGGAGGCCAGGGCTGGCCATTTTCTATAAATCCAAACTGTTTTACCATTAAATTTACTTTTAAAAGCAGTCCCTGTGCACTGAACCACATATGGAGAAAATAGAGGAACAACTGAAAAATCAGCTTTCATGGGCCTCCAGCCAAGGCGGCCGCTGAGAAGCAGCCCATCCTCCCGGCCGTGGCGTGGCATGTTCCGTTTCTCCAGAGTAGGAATCACAGCGGGGTAAACTATTTATCCGTCAGTGTATTTCTCAAGGAATTCAGGCACCTTAGGGAGGAGAGGTCGGGAGCTATTTCTGGTCTTCTGTGGGGGCGGGTCCCCACCGCTGCCTTTGACTTAGGGTGCACTTTGGGTTGACAGACAAACGGGACCAAAGACCACCATAAGGCAGTTCTCTGCCTGCCTGCGTGTGCAGGTTTGGATGAGAGTTGTCCAAGAGCCCGGGAGCCTCCTACGCACGCCCAGGAAAGTTCTGAGGAGGGCCCCCCAGCAGAAGCCCAGGACCCCTTCTGGAGAGGAGAGGTTTGTCCTGTTGTAACACCCCGATGACTCGATAAAGCGTGGCGCTGTCTCGGGACGCCAAGGGCCCAATTTAACCCTCCCCAGAGAGCCCAAGTCCACAAATAACTCTCAGTGTGACGGGTGGCTGCCCATGGCTGGCCCCAGATGATCAGTCTGCGCCATCCACACATCTGGATGGCAGCTTCTCTTTTTCCACCCAGATGTTCAAGGCCCTAGCAGCACACCTGCCACCAGACCGCTGGGCCACAGGAAAGCCCCCAAGCCCTCTCTTTCTGGGAAGGGGCTGGGGTCTCTCACAAAGGGGCCTGGAGGGCGATCACTCTCTGGAATCAATCACAGGCCCCACGCAGAGACGACCGTCTGCGCCAACCATCCGTCTCCAGCTTCTCTGTTCTCGTGCCCCTGCCTGCCCTAGAACACCCCATGGCTCCCCATGGCTTACGTTATGGGCAGTGGTTCTCGACTGGGAATGATTTTTGCCCCCCAGGGGACATTAGGCAATTTCTAGAGATATTTTTGTTTGTCACACTGGAAGGTGCTACTGGCATCTTGGAGCAGAGACCAGGGATGCTGCCCACATCTAAAGTCCCCACAAGGAGCAACACTGCAGCCCAAGGCATCAACGATGCGCTAGAGCAGGGGCCCGATCTCCAGCTTGCCGTTCTGAGCCCCCACCCCCTCCTCCCCAAACTGAAGTCTCCAGACAGTGTCCCCAGCACAAGCCACAGTCCTGCAGCCTCCACACCTTTGCACATATCCTCCCCACAACTAAACTCTTTGCCTCTTTCAAGGGCACTGCCTCTAAGAAGTCTTCCCTGATCATGAGCCCACAAGCACTGCAACCCTGCAGGTGGGCCCTGATGTCACCTAACCACATACGGGTGAGGACCTCAGACAGAAACCTCAGCAGCCCAAAGGCTCGGGGTCTGCAGGGCAGCCTCTGGGCCCAGGCGGCCTGCGGGTGAACTCAGCTCAAGCTGCGTGAGGGTCTCTTTTGTACACTGACCCAGTCACCAACAAGGGAGCATCAGCTGTGACATAAAATCCCTCGTTTTCCTTCTTTCAATCCTCTTTTCCTTCTTCTCTAAGTGGCAAAGGAGCAGCCGTGATACCCACATTTCATCTTCCCAGAAGTCACTGGAACAGCCTTTAAGGGGCCCCTGGGGAGCGCAGTGCCTGTCCCACTCCTCACTCACTCACCCTGTCTGACCCTGGAGGCACTGCAATTTGAGACCTCCCATCCAGTCCACACCCCCAACCCTTCATTTTATAAAGGGGAAACTGAGGCCCAAGACAGAAGATTGTTCAAAGTCATATAGTCAGTGGCAGGACAGGGGTGAAGACCCAGGGCCTGCTTCCCAGGGGAGCACCCCAAGGACGACACTTTCCCCGAGGACATTGCACCATCTCAGAGTGGAAGAGGCCCAGAGGACGTGGGTGGGGGCAGCCAAGGGCCATCCGCAGCTCAGAGTCGCCCCTATGTTGACAGCAGCCGACAGGGCCCCTCCAAGCTCCTCCTGCAGCCTAGGGCCTTCAGCCTGCCCCCCGCGGGTGTGCCTGCAGGCTGCGTGCCTGCCCCTTCAGCATTAGCCCGTATGCATCAGCTCCCTTCATCCTCACAACAGCCCTAGCAAGAGGGATGATTATTCTCGTACCCATTTTTCAGATGAGGAAACTGAGGCTCAGAGAGGTTAATGAGCACCCAAGCCTGCTTAGCTGGGAAGTGGAGAGGCCAGGATTTGCACACAGGAGTCCAGATCCAGAGGCCACGCACTGACAACAGGGCCCGTCTGATGTGGGGCTGCCTGTTGGGTCCTGCCTGCCCTGCCTGCACAGGAAGCAGAAGCAGCGGGACCGAGCAGCCTCTGCAGCCCACCGCAGCAGGCCACATTTAGGCTGATTTTGAGGAAGCCCTTCCAGGCTCATGAGAGAACTGTTAACCACAGGCCCTGAGTCACCCTAAGAGGAAGGAGCCTGGGTCTGGGGGAGCTGGGTGTGGCTCCGACCTGTGGAATGAGGGGGATGGGTTTGGACAGGACAGAATAAAGTCCCTCTGGCCTCCAAGACAGAAGGGGAGCCTCTGGTCTGGGGTCAGAGGTGGGTGGAGTGCAGGGGACTGTGACTCACTCGGAGTCACTCTGTGAGTAAACAACAAACAAAGGACGGCCTCCCCAGGAGGACCTCTGCTGGCCCTGACCCCTGGACTGCCCCACAAGAGCTGGGGTCACATAAGTCCCCCAGTTCCCCCTGCTATGAGCACAGGGTCTGTTCTCTCTGGGGAGGAGAAGCCAGTGGTTTGCTAAGCCCTGAGCTAGGAGGACTCAGCCCCATCCTTCCCCCAGAAGCACCAACGGGAGGGCTCTGCTTCTCATCCCCCAGCAGGCAGGCCCCACTGGAAGAGGCGAAGCTATGCTGTGACCCCATATCCTGGCAGCGGTCCCAGCCCTCGTTCCTCCCAGGATTCCGTGCTCCCAAGCACTTTCACATCTGCTGCTGCCTTCTCTCCCTGATGACCTTGCAGCCGCCGCTTTGCCCATTTTACAGAGACAGAAACAGCCCAGGCAACTGTGCGTTCCATCTGCCTAGAAGGGAGACTCCTGTTCTCATCGCTGTTCTGCTCCCCGTTTGACAGAGGGAGAGACTGAGGCCCAGGGTAGGGAAGGGATTCTTCCGGAGAGGGGTGAACCTCGGTTCTCCAACGGCAGGGATTCAGGAGAACCGAGCCCTCCCCAGCCCCACGCACTCGCACACGTATCCCTGGGCCTCCACTCACCACATGGTACACAGCCAGGGCGACGGTGGCGATGCGGACATTGAAGCAGCAGCAGGTCCGGTGGACAGCAGCGGCGTGGAGGGCCATGGTGTGGCCACTCTCCCCTCCTCTAGGCACTGAGGGGGAAGGAGCCCAGCGCCGGGAGCAGGGCAGAAAAGGGGAAGCTGCTGGCTGCCCTGCTCACTTCCTTCCTGCCCCTCAGGCAGGCAGGGGCAACAGCGTCACCACTGGGTGGGGCAGCTGGGAAGAGCCCAGGGGCCTCAGAGCAGCATCGCCTGGAGGGGCAGCACTCCTGGAGGGGCTTCCTTGGGGAGAGGCCCAGGGAACACCTACACGGCCAGGGCCAGAGTTTGGGCAATTTCACACACCCTGACTACAGAAGGCTCGCCACCCCCTGGGAGCAGGGACTGTTTCCAAACCCATTTCCAGATAAAGAAACAGAGGTCCAGAGAGGCCGAGGCACTCACCAATCAGTCGGCGGCAGGATTCAAAGGCGGATCTGTCTAGCTGGAGAAGTAACTATTCTCCAGTATTTCCTTCAGATTCTAAACAAACTCCTGGATTAGCCCCGTGAATCTTCACCTCAGTCCTCTGAGGGGGTATTTTTATTAATCCCATTTTATGACTGAAGAAACTACATTCATTCCCAGAGGGGGGAAATGATTTGTCCAAGGTCACACAGCTAGTCCGTGGAGGAGCAGAGACTTGGACTAAGACTGACTGGTTGCAGCTCACTGGAAAGCTTAAATTTCCAGTGGAGAACACATCTGGGCCTGGAAGCTGGTGTTGTCTTCCCTTGAGAGAGAAGCATGTTCTGCCTGAGTTCTGAAGAGGTGTCAGGCCCCAGGGTAAGACAGAGAAGAATCACTGAGCAAACCCATCAACTACACAGCCCCTGCTAAGGTCTCCCTCCCACCCTTAGGCAACCCCTTCTGTGGGCCTCAACGGCCCCTGATGATCACATACAATCAGGAATCTTCTCCCCGTCACTCTTGGGAAAAGTTGGAATTAATAAACTGTGACTATTAAGCAATCTCCACTAGAGCTGTATGCCCTTCTCAGAGGATGTTGTCCATATTGCAACAGAGGAAAGAACTATGAGACACCGGCAAAATTCCATTCTCACAAAAACCAGCTCTGCCCAGATGCTGCACTCACTTGAAACCTAAAACTTCCAGTGGAGAAAACAGCTGGACCTGCCATGAAGTCCCACCTTCACACAAAAGCAGAGAGGATTGGCCATTATGCCTGCCCTTCATTACTGTCCCCAGAGAGGTTATAAAAGGTCTCCAAGCTGCACCCTCTGGCAGGAGTTGCTCTCTTGGACCCCCGAAACTTGGCTGGTGCGTTTGATCAAAAACTTTCTGTTTGCCAGTGAGACCAAGGGGCCTCTGCAAGCTCGGGGCTCCTGGATGACCCAGTTATTTCTTCCCCTACTTCATTTTCAAGCCTGTTTAGTTTTCACTGTAGTCTTTGCTGAGATGGAGATCACAGGAAGGCAGCGCAGTTGGAAAGGTGAGGAGTTCAGGCTCCACGGCTTATGGCCTGGGTTCAAATCCTGACAAATTCTGAGTGGGTGACCAGCAGTAAGAGAAATCCTGCTGTGTCTGAGAGCAGAGGGGCAAGAGCGGCCAGAGAGGAGGAGAGGAGGGCTCTGAGGCATGCTGGGGCTCCTGGATTCAACTGTGCTGGGGACACATTTGAAAATTTGATACCATAGTAAACAGTAGCCATTGATGACATTCCAATTTGGTAAAATCAGACCAACTGTGGATTCAAGCCCCAAAGAAAGGCTGAATCCACTGAAGCTATGTGAGATCATTTTACAAGGTCTACAGATGAAACTTTTCATGTTTATAGTGATAAATTCATTGTAATATGCTTTATACAATTTTACATGACTAGCCCATGAATTCTGATGTTCCACTTATGGGAGTAACATAAAGTCTCATTTTAAAACAGATGCATTCTAATAAAAAAAAAAAAGCAGGAGATTGAATTCAAGAAAAATATTAAGGACGCCACAGCCCAGGAGACAGGGAGCTGTGACAAAGAGCCACGGAGGTGGGTGTCACGGCTTGTGGACCCCAGTGCGTGAGAAATCCCAGCTCCCACTTAGCGGCTGTGTGAGCTCAGACCAGGTGCTTGATGTCTCTGAGCTATTGTTTCCACATCTGCAAAGCGGAGGCAGATGATCCACTGCGGTGAGGATGAAATGAGGTCACGTGCAAACACGTTTGTTTGTTTCCTCCCTTCTCATCCACCTGCTCCGCCACCGCATCTACCCTTCCTGGGGCTGCCGGGGGGAAGCAGAGCTGGGATTTGAATCCTGCTCTGTGTGATGCTAAGTCCTGGGCCATGCCTTCAGGAGAGATGAGTGACCCCGAGGGGTAGCCCTTCACAGGTCGGCTGCCTCTCCCAGGCACTGTTTCCCTCCCCGAAGCACCCAACTTCTGACCCACCATTTGTTCTTCAAGGGGTGAGCAGCCTCAGTCACTCCCTGCGGCTGGAAGCCTGATCCTCCTTTTTCATGCCCCCCAAATGTCCACGGAAGGGAGGGCTGTCATCCCAAATGCCCACTCCTTGGCCAAGGGCCTCTGCTAGGCAGAAAATCCTAACCCCTGGATCCCGTGCCTATGTGTTACCTTACCCCACAAAGGGGCCCTACCACTATGAAAAGTTGACAATTTTGAGATTACCTTGGTTATCTGGGACTTCCCAATGTCACCCAAAGGGTCCGGTGAGTGAGGGAAGGCGGCAGGAATGTGTCAGAGATTGGAAGACGCTGCTCTGCTGGCTCCGAAGGTGGGGGAAGGGCCACCGGTCAGATCTTGGGCAGACCCCCTGTTCAAAGGGAACCCAACCCTGTGGCCCCGCTGTTGTTAGCCCAGTGAAACCCGTTCTGGACTCAAGACCTCCAGAACCTACAGTAATAATTCCATGTTGTTTTAAGACTTTGAGATCATGGTAACCTGTTATCCTGCACTCAGCAGAGCCCACCACAGATCCAGGTTCTCTGCCGCCGAGCCCACGCACGCTCCGACGTGCACTCCGTGACCTCCTCGCTGTGTGACCTTGGGCAAGCCCTGGCCTTCTCTGAGCCTCAGCTTCCTCTTGCATAAGGCAGCGTGAATGACAGTGACAGAATGACATTATTTGTAAAGAATATATAAGAAAATGCACCTAGACGACAATACTCAGTGTCCCAGCCACCTTCTTCCATCATGAAATTGCCACATTTGCAATTCCTTGAGCGCTGCAATCACCGGTAGAACCCTGGAACCTTCAGACCTTCCAAAGCCCTCAAGGTCAGAGAGGGTCATTCCACGCTTCCTTGCTCCCAGCAAGGTGGAGGCAGGTCTCCTTGGGGAGCAGCCTCCTAAATGCTGCTTTTGACCCAGGCCACTTTTGAGACTCCCTGACTTGGAGATGATTCCCATTTCCTGGAAAGTCTTCTTTATTCCCAAAGAAAGTCTCTAGTTCTGCTGGGGTGCCTTGCTTGATAATTTGCTACTGAGCTATATTCTCATTTAAACAGATGTCCCTGTTTCCTCAAAGGCAGAGTTACTGGTGAGCTTTCTTTGTTGTGCCAGAACACCATCTGAACTTCCCTCTTCACCCACATGCCAGGAGGCAAAAATAAAGCCTGCAACTCTGCCAGGTTTCGTGTTAAAAACAAAGGGTGTAGGAGTCTCCGGTCCTTTCTGTTCGTCCAGATAAAGCCCTTCTCAGCCTGGCTTTCAGTAAAGACTCCACAATGGGGGCCATTTTGATGAAGATTGTTCTGTGATTATTTCCGTCCTTAATAAAGTTGTTTCCCAGTTTGCAACTCAGCTGCGCCTCCCCAACCCCAAACCAGAGAAGAAAACAGCAAAGAGGTGTGGAGCTGTGCTGGGGGCCCGCAGGGCCTGGGGCCACCGCAGGACACACAGACCGGAGCGTGGTCCTCCTCAGGGACAGCTGCGTGCTTCAGCAGAGGGTGAACCCCAGGGATTCTTCCCCTGGGAGAGGCAGCGGAGCACGCCTGGGTGTCCTCTGCAGCTCACCCAGGTCAAAGGTCAAGCTTCCTGCCAGACTGGCCTGTGCCTTCCTGACTGCCCTAACTACCCTGGAGATTTGGATGTGAAGCCTGCAAGGTCAAGGCCAACAGTCTGGAAAGATGCAAAACTATTCAGCACTCCCTCCCGTCTCTCGCCCCCCCCACCCAGCATGCCCTCTAAGGGCACGAGCTCCTGGCTAGAGCTCCTGCAGCCTCCGTGGTCTCCTACTCCCCTGTCCTGCAAAAGGGAACCAGACCTTGATCTCAGAGGGTCAGCCTGGCAAGGATGGGCCCACAAGCCTCCACATACGGAGCACAAGCCCTCCTGTGGCCTGGTGGCCAGGCCCATGTGCAGGCAGAGGCCCCTGAGGCTGTCTGATCAACACCCCCTCGAGGAGGCTGCCCCTCAGCCAGTAGATCCAGGAGTCACTGAAGGCGCCCAGGGGCACAATCATGCCATATACTGGTCGGTCCCTGCTGCCATAGGCTCTGCAGGAGGGAGCTTGAGGTCACCACAGTCAGGAGGGACACTGGCTGTAGACCACCTGGGGAGCTGGACAGGTGCTCTCTGCCTGAATATTAACCCCAGGCACTCCCCAGGGTCCTCCATCTTGGTCTGTGGGTACACCCGGGGCTGTTCATGGGGAGCGGAGCACTGACTCCCCTGGGAACCCCACTCCCCTCTCGGTGGTCTCCACCCAGCCCCTGCCCTGTTCTGAAGCTATAGACCTGGAATAATTACGCTGTGTCCGTGCTGTAAGGCTGGGGAGCCATCAGTCGCTGTGAGGCATCAATCTCCAGCAGCCCTGCCGCCTCCTAGCTGCTAACCCCACCTGCCCTCGGGAAGAACCTCGTGGATCCAGGCCCCAGGTCCCTGAGAGCTGGCGACTAAAGTGCACACCTGCGCTAACAGTAACAGTGACCTCAGCAGGGCATTTCCCCAGATAGGGGATTTCTATTTACTCAAATAATAACAACAACAACAAGTAAACAACGAAAGTGACTGGCCCTGCTAAGGGTCAAGTTCCGGGAGAAGTATTTTTTTAAAGTGAAGCAGGAAACTATCTATGGTTCTGGCCAATGCACTATTAAAAGACTCCTAGGAAATCTATGGTTCTCCTGATTAAGAAGGGGTAGATGCTATAAGTGCGTGCCTTCAACCCTTTTTCCTGACTCTCCTGTTTCTGCCAGGAATGCAGGTGCAATGTCCAGAGGAGCAGCAGCCATTTTGCAAGTATGAGGACAAAGGCCATCAACTAAAGATACTGGAGGAGAAAGATAGAAAGCTGCAGGGACCTGACAGCATCATGAAGCCTCTGCACAGCCCTGAACCCTTCCTCTGATCATCTTGTGATGTGAGAAAAAGAAGCTCTACTCAGGTCTTCTGATTTCATTCATCTATTCAATAAGAGGCTTCTTTTAGGTGCTTGACATAGCAGTGAACAAGACAAAGGCAGTCCCTGCTCCCCAGAACACCTAGTGTACTGGAACATTCCAGTAGGGGAGACAGTGAACAGGACCATATAAACAAGGTCTTTTCAGCAACTGACAATTCTCAACCAGTTTGCTCTGCTGCCTCCCCTAGCCTGGCTCCTGGGCATGACTGGAGAGTAGATGTAGGACTTAGGGGCAGTCACTTCCCCACTAATGTTTCTGAGCCCCTCTCTGTAACATCAGGGAGAGGTTCAAAGCCATGCTCTCCCTGAGGCCAGGCTCCGTGGCCAGGCAGGTTACTTACTTGGAGCAGCTGTGCCCAGGGCCTGGACGCCCTCCAGCCTGGCTGGGCTGTTGCTGCCCTCACATTCCTCAGTGCTGGGTAAACAGCTGGCAGGCCCCACTCAGCCTGCCCAGGCCTAACTGCAGCCCTTCCGGTGCCACCAATAAATCTGCTGGAAGGTCTGTCCCTACTGACTGTGGGCTGAAGAGCCTGATTGTGGCCGAGGCCTCTCCCTGCCAGCCCTGGCCCGGCCCTGGGCAGGGTGGGAGGTCGGGCCACAAAGCAGTCGGGCCGTATGCCGCTGCTGCCCCAGGGTCACTGCCCCTGTTCAGGGCCCCCCGGCTGCTGCAGGCCTCCTGCCCAGGTCAGTGACCGAGCCTCGGCCACCCACACACCCCCACACAGGCACCCCTGCACACTCTGCACTCAGTACATCGCAAACCTAACCCTCCAGGAGTGGGCCCCTCCAGCCTCCCCCTTTAATCCCCCTCACCTCCACTTCTTCCCTCCTCATCCCCCTCACCTCTCAATTCCTTCTCTATCACCACCGCAGGGGTCCAGCCACCACCACCTCCCCATGATCTAAGCTATGGGAGGTGTTTCCTTCACCCAGAGGTTTGGGAGACTGGATCGGCTGTCAGACCCGGCCCCGGGGCCCACTTTCTTTCTCCTTGTGTCTGAAAAGCAGGTGGTCTGGACCACCCATTCCGAATCCATGAATATGTATCCATATATACATGTATACATACATATGTCTATTCGTCCACATCCACACGTGTGTATGTACATATATCCACTATATATCAACATACATGCATAATTAATCTATGAATATGAATATATTCAAATGGCTTGACTAGAAGGCCACAGCCCCTCCCATGGACCTTGCCCCAGTGCCTGAAGGTCAATGCCAGTGCTTGAGAGGGTGCCTTAATAAGACACCCCTGTCCAGACCCTGAGGCCCCATCCACACAGGCCTCGTGGTTGAGGGAACCTGGGTCTGTTTCATGGCCTCCTCCCGCCGAAGACATGCCAATCTCAAGGGTGACCGGGTGTCCAGTCAATCACTTAACCAGCATTTATTCCGCGCTGATGCCGTGCCTGCCCCGTGCCTGAGGACACAGCAGGGAACAAGATGAAGGGTCTCCCTGCCAGGGACTGCCAGATCCCAGCCCCCACTCATGAAAGGCGTTGGGGCTGCCTCAGGGCTGGCAAGGCTGGGGCCACAGGTGGTGACTCCAACCAAAACCCAACTGGGGAAGTGGAGGCCAGTAATAGTCACAGCATTAGTAATAGCAACGCAGGCCCAGGAACGATACCACCTCTTAGTAAAAGGCATAATCGAAATGACAGTCGTGATCTAATAATAACCAGGTCCCCAAATAGAGAGGCATTCAGATGTAGAGGAAGCCCCAAGACCCTGAGGGTGACAAATCTGGGTCTGGCACCCCCCACTTTCCCCTCCAGGTGTGTGCCAACGGCCTTTCTCATGGCCTCTCTGGGGGTAATAGGTTGTTGGTCTTTCTAGAAGAATCGCTCTGCAATGAAGATGATGAAGAGGGCGCGGGGCTGAAAGGTGCCCGTAGGGTACCCCTCTCTCCCCAAGTCATCACCTTCCCTGCCAACCATCCTTCCGAACAACTGACTCCGAACAAGTCCTGTCTGGCTCAAGAACTCTCAGCGGTTCCCTACAGCCTGACGGATCCATTCTTTGGCAGCCACCGGTCAGGGGCTGCCCCTCTGTCTGCAGCTCCCCAGTGAAGCAGAGCTGAGACCCAGACCCTCTTCAGATAGCGCACAGTGGGGCAGCTGCTAGGGCCAGCATGTGCATTCTCCGACCCAAGCACACCTCAGACCAGGAGGCACAAGACCTGAAGGTGTCACTGGTATTACCAGCCTCAGCAATACCCTATTTCCCCAAAACCCCCTGACACTGGAGGGAAATGTGGGGGCGTTTGTGGTTGGAGAAGTGTGCTGTTTCCCCTTGGGGCTAATCTGATGTTGACATTTTCCACCCCACCCCACCCCTCAGCTGCTTTGCTAAGCACAGAGGGAGGCCGGGTGCTCCTGTCTGGTGCGGGAAGAGGGCCAGGCCTGCCAGGGCACCCAGGGTTGATGGAAGGCAGGAACACCAAAGGAGCAACCTGACAGGGCACCTGCGGAGGCTGCTTGATGCTGTTTGTCCCCATTTTACAGGCTGAGAAACTGAGGCTCCCGGTGGGGAACTGATTTTCTTGGAGTCTGTGTACAGTCAGGTTTGAAGTCGTCATTCTTTCCTCCAGATCAGAGGAACACCTGACGCTGCTCAAGACTGAAAAGACATTTTGAGTTACGCATAGGGTACAGGCCTCTGCTTTTTCCACCTCTTCATTTCTGGATCAGCGATGCCTGGATTATCTCATGTCCTCCCTGCAGCTAAACAAAAATTCTCATCTTCACTGTTTAACTTGAGTTTTGTCTAGGTAATAAATGCACATGGTATAAAATGTAAAATATACAGAAGGTTATAAGTGAAAAATAAGTGTCTATCCCATCCCAGTCCAATAGCTATCTATTCTCCTCCCCCAGGGAAACCCTTTTTCCTGGTTTCTGGCATTTTCCTCTAGAAATCCAGTGCACAGACAAGCAACCCCCCCATATAAACCATCATCAACAACAGTAGCCTTTACATATTCTGCACCATGTGCTCGCCACTGAATAATATGTTTAGAGCATGTTACACTTAAGTACGTAGTGTTCCCATTCTTTATTACGGGTATATAGTATTCCTCTGAGTGGCTATCTCATAGCTAAATAAACTTTCATGACTGGATATTAGAATTTCTCTAATCTTTCCTAGTTATAAACACTATAGCAATAGATAGTGTATATGCATCCATGTCACATGTTCAAAGACATGTGTAAAATAAATTCCCAGAAGTTGAATTAATTCCACTAAAGCATATATGGGCATGTCAGTTTTGATCATTACAAATGATCTTTACCAATATGAGAGATGAAAAATTGCTTGTGTTACAGTTTGATTCATTTTATGAATAAGGTTAAAAACATTTTCATGTTTGAGTCATTTAAATTTCTTTCTCTATAAAATGTCCAGATGCTTCATCCTTTGTTTGGCTGACCATTTATTTCTTATTGAATTAAAGGTGGTCTTTAGAGGTTAAGAAAGTTAATCATCGATCAGTAATATAAGTTGTCAGTACTTTTACACAGTTCACAGTTGTGATTGGCTGATGGAGTTTTTTGTCATTTTAATGGAAATTTGAATTTATTGATATTTTAAGTTAGAGTAACTATTAAAGCATCTGATTGTAAAAATATCCCTCCGTGGTTTTTTCTAGTAATTGAAGGCTGCTGTTTCTGTATCATTCCCTCTTCTGAGTTACTCGTGTGGCCTGGTTTGTACCATTCTCCAGGCCCTGATTCTACTGTCTCTCCATTCTGTTTACTGCCTGTTGGTCTAGGGCAGGCAGAGCAATCGTCCATAATGTTCACCTGAGGCTGCCGGGATCACTGGGAGGGAAGGGGTGCACCCCCAGACCTGGTGTCATGCCGAGAAGAGTAGCTGGGAGCTTCTGCTGTTTTGCTTGCATTGTAAGCAGACCTACTCCTCTGTGCCTCAGTTTACTCAGTCACCAGATGAGGCTTTCTCTCATGGGTGTTTGGTGGTTATATCACATGGGAAGACCTAAAAGAGGGAAAGCGGGGAGATTGGAGGAGGAGGAACAGGAGGACTTCTAGACCCTGCTCTGTGTTCAGTTACTAGGCAAATGTGGCCAAGTCCTTTCTCCGCCCCGAGCTTCAGAGCCAGCGTCAGCAGTCGCTGGTCTGCGACTCTCCTCTGAGGCAGGAGGGCAGGTAAGGGAAGCAGCTGGGAGACAGGAGGCCAATGGCCCACAAGTAATCAGGAGGAGGGCGGGAGACCCACAGAGCTGCCACTAGGGTTAGGTGAGGGCTCAGCAGGAAGAGAGACCACGGTGCCTCCCAGGGCCACCCAGGCTCAGCCCCTGCTTCTCAGAGCCACACCTCACCCCCCCCCCCCCAGGGATGCTTCCCTGCGCCCCAGCCAGGCCTCCCTCTCTACCTGGGTCATGTGTGGGTGCAAGCATGACAAGGGGAAGAGGCAGGTGGCCAGCCGCCCCCTCAGGCCAGCTACACAGCAGCACCTTCAGCAAGCCTGCAAACTCCCCGGTCTCGCCCCTCCCGTCGGCTCACAGGGCCTGCTCCTCTGCACTGCCTCCTCCACCTGACCCCACGCGCTTGGAGCTTGAGGACCTGAACTAGCAGGGCAGAGGCAGAGTCCACAGCTGGCAGGGAGCGGGGATCTCTGAGATAAAGGAGAAAGGAGCGGCGACATCCTGCAGTCCCCCACGGAACCGGGCAGAACCAGAGCTGGGAGCCAAGACCCCTGACTCCGTGCTCCAGCCTGGCTGCCCTGCCTCAGGCTGCCTCCCGGAGCCACGGGGAAGCAGAAACTGGGGAAGACAGAAACGGAGAGCACAAGCCATGGTTGGCCCACCACTCACACACTGACTCAGACAAGTCCCTGCCCCTCCGGCCTCAGTTTCCCCCCCTACCCTGACAGAGGTTGGAGCAATGACATAAGGGCTCCTGTGAGCCCCTGGATCCTCCTCTCCCCCCCCAGAGGCCTGTTCCGCACAAGCTAATATTGACACAGGGCTGCTGCCTTTGGCCAAGTGCAGGCTGTGCTTGCTCTGGCGGACCCCCAGCCTTGCCCTCAACCCTCTGGGCTCCAGCTGTGCCAGCCATGGTGGGGGGCTGGGTTGAGGAAAGGCACCTCACAGACTAGGGGACAAGGCTGAAGCCACCAGAAGCCCAGGCTGGGGTACAACCTCATGACCACCACTCCCAGATTTTTAAGCCTCCAGTGTGTTTTTTTTTTAAATGTCTGGGCTATAAAATGTCTGGGTTATTTTTTAATGCATGTTTCATAAAGAAACTCTTCATACACATCTAATATACACAGACACACATATGATAAAGCTATTCTGTGTTTTATCTCATCCGGGAATCATCGGAAAGCTGAAAACTGCGCCTTGCCTTGATGAAATGGCCAATTCCAAGGTTGGAGCAGATAAGCCCAGAACATTTTTTGCGCCTGAGAGGGCAGAAACACTCCCAGGATGATAACACATCCTCAGGAACACCAGAGCCGGCATGGAGGGGCTCCGTCCAGCACCTTCTGAGCATCACAATAAAGAATAAAGGGGACAACGACCTCACGCCAAATAAAGACAAAGACATGAGCAAACGCTCTAATGGATTAAAGCCTCAGTGAGGAATGAGAGACTTATGTCGTCTCAAAGTGCCCCCAACATTTCGTGAAGGGGAAGAGGACTTCGGCCGACCCCAGGCGAGGACCTGAGTGGACAGAAGCGCATGCCACTGGTAGGATGGTCCCGTTGGGGCCAGTCCAGTTGAAGATGCCTGACTGGGATCTAATCAAGCACAAGCCAACCCCAGATGAACAGAAAGGGGGGTGCGGAGTCGCCAATAGTTTCGTGGGAGTGAGGAGGAGAGGAGGATAGGTGGAGGGGACTGGACAGTCAGGACAACCAAAGGCAAGGACACTCCCAGCCTACAGGGGCTGAGGGGAGCATCCCGCGTGGAGGCCACGTCTCACTCACGCAGGGTCTGGGAATTCCTTGCTGGTGGGAGCAGACACCAGCGCACTCAGGGAGACGCTCCCCAAGGCAGCAGCTTGCTCTCAGGTGGCTGGGGGGAAGGAGCTTTATGAATTCTCCCTATAAGTGTTTGAGAAGGTTGGAAAATGGGGAGGGAGAGAGGCTGTGAATCTGAGGCCAGAGAAAAGGGGCGCAGAGGAGGGCTGGAGGAGAAAATGGCTTTGAGGGAGCAAGAGCAGTGGCTCCTCCTGCCTCCTTATCTCCCTCTCTTTGCAAAGCATCTCCATAAAGGAGATGAGAGGGCACAGTTCTGCCTGGGGCCACAGAGCAAGCGGAGAGCAGGCACTAGCAGCTCCCTTCTGCGGTTTACCTCCTCCCCCCTCAGAATCTCTGAACCGCTTTCCCCCAGGGGTTCTAGGCAGCCATTGGAGGTGGGGACACCAGACAAACACTGGAAACCTGAACCCTCCCTCGGTCTCGACCAGCACACCCACTTAGGTAAGTTTCTCTCCCTCTTCCACCACCCCAAGGTGTCTCAGGGGACAGTAAGCTTAGTCTCTGATGCTCCAGCTACTGGCTTTCTGTGGGGCTGGGAGTCAAGGACTTAGGTTCAGCTATTTGAACCTATGACCTGCGGGACCACCTGGGGCAGGTCACTTAACCTCTCTGTGTTTGTTTCCATATCAGCACATAGTAGGATAACTCAAGGGAATACCCACCAGGCCCCTTCCCTCAGACTTCCTGTGTCCCCTTTGCCCCCTCCTACCCACACCAGGGCCGCTGGTCAGGCTGCTGCCCTAAGGAATAACAATTGCAGATAACAGGGGGTCAAGTTCACTGACTTTGAGTTTCAAAGTCCAGACTCCAACATCATTGAAAATGTGGAAGCCCAAGTGATGAACAAGAGAAGTCCCCCTGAGAGCCGGGGCGCAGGAGGAGGGACACAGGAGCAGGGGGGAGCTAGCCAGCTGGAGGTTTGAGCCCCTGCAGGGGTGAGAGTCCTCCAGATGGCACCTGAGACCCAAGACAGAGGAAGAGACGAGGCTGGAGTGAGAGCAGAGTTCCCGCCTGGCATAGGAGTGGGTCACGGTGGGGAGGGCCTTCCTGACCACCCCAGGGAGTTACCAGAGAGCTCATTCCTCGGTAAAATGACTCCCAGGTCCAAGGGCACAGCATCAACATTGACAGGCCCCAGGGAGCTGGTAGCTGAAATGAAGGGAGATGGCAAGGGTCTGATGTGACCCTCCAGGATCAGCCTAAACCCCCAGACCTTACACAACCCAGGGCAGGGGTCAAGGGACAGCAAGAATGACTAGGAGATGGTGTTTCCATCACTCACTGGGTTACAGACATCAAATAGGAATTAAGTCCAGTTCAGAAAACAGGAAGAAAGTTGCTTCCCTCCCATATCTGAGTCTGCACATTGGCATTGCTCCCCAGCATGTGTTAAACTAGACAAAAGGAGCGTGGCATGCCGGGAGCAGCACCCACTGACTCGTGAGGCCCCCTGCACATGGCTCCCTGACTCTGCCTTCAGTGACCTTCTCGTCCACATCAGCGATGTTTACACCAGGGCAATGGGCAGGTGCCACCAGTCAGTCAGTTCTAACGGTTGTATTTTATTTTAGTATCAGCACCCTAAACGGCTACCTTGGGCATTAAATGATGGTACAGTGTGCTTGGCACCACATCTGCCACACAGTAGGTCCTCAATAAATGGTGGTTGCTGGCAATTCTATTACCCTAACAGAGACACGGAGGACTGGCCCCCACTCTGAGCTTGTCCTTTCCCAGTCTCACTGCTCAGGCTGGGGTAGAATCAGGAGTCTCTTTTAGCCCTGTGAGTCTTCAAAGCTGTCCCATGTGAGGGACCCTCTCCCCAAGTCCCTGCTGTCTTGAGGACACCGTGTTAGAAGATCTGGAAGGACAAAGAAGAAAGTGGGGCTGCTCTGGTCTTCCATGTGCACAAGGAACGCCAGGGTGTGGGCCGGACCTTGCAGACAAATAGCAGCAGACACAGGGCCCCGGTTGGGGCGATGGCAGTGAGGCAGAGGGACCCGCAGCCCTGGACACTCAGCCAGCCATAGCCAGCCTGGTAAGGCTGGCTGACTTTGTCGCACCGCAGTGGAAAAATTGCAGAGTTGTTTTGCCCTGGCCTGCAGGCTGTGTGTGTGCTTATGATCAGCTGACAGGAAAATGGTTTCCTTCTTGGTGTCTCGGCTAGACCTCATGCCCTGTCACACACCGCAGAGGCCTTCCAGAGAAGTAACAGTGGGATTGTTTGTGTTTGTGATATTTTTATTTGGTTCACGATGCTCCTGTGCACCCAGAGACCACATCGCCACGAATAGGTCAGGACGTGCTGGGATCCTGGGCCCGCTCCACCCAGCCGGGTGAGGAATCCAGGGCAGACGCCACATCCCGGCCATCACCCAGTGTGGAGGCTGGCGGGGCCACAGCCAGGTGGGCAGGAGATGGTCAGGCCTCACTCACCCGTTTCTTTGGACGGGGGCAGAGAGCCCTGGTCAACATGCCCCAAAATAACTTGGTCTGGCCAGGGCTGGAGCCAGTCCCTCCATGGAAAATTTAAATTAATTCTTCATGGCTGTGAGGTCCGGCTCAGATGGGCCACCCGAGCCACCTGATCGCTTTGCTTGGACAGTTCCAGAAGCCCCAGGAGGACAGCCCCCGGCCTCTGGGCTCCCCCAACGTCAGAGGGCACGACGTGCCGGGAGCAGCATGAGCCAGCACCACCCCCACAGCCCTCAGGATCCAGCCCTGCTAGCGCTGGACAGACGGGGAAGCTGAGGCAGAGAAGGAAAACCAAGCCCTGGAGGCAGAAGTGAGGTGCCAGGCTCGTGCTGAGTGCAAAGGAACATGGGAGAGCGGCCGAGCAAAGGGCAGAGAGTGGGAGCAAGTGAATGAGGGCAATGGTAGGAGGTTCCAGAAAAGGAATCTCAACTTAGGAGGAACAGCAGGGGCTCGACCAAGGGGATGGGCCTCGAGCCCCCCAGAATGCACGTTGTGCCTGGGCAAAGGCACTTCCAGAGCCAGCAAGAGCACAGCCAAAGGCAAAGAGGTGGGAAAGACTCCACTTTGTAGACCAAGCACCAGACAGACCCAGCTCATCACAGCAAAGGCCACCCTCAGCCGCACAGTGGAAGGTGGGGGGAGGTGGACCCCAAGCCCCTCATCCTAAATTGTGAGCCCTTTCCACGACTGGAGGCTGCCCACCGAGGGGCATGGAGGAGCCGAGGACCCCCGCCCCTGCTGGGCCTTTACCACGAGTATGGGCTTCTGAGGGAGCATCTGGGCCTTGAGACTGTTCTGGTCCCAGACTCCTCAGGGAGGAGAGAACTGGGGTGTCTGGAGAACTCAGGCTTCAGAGTCAGCCGAAGGAGACCTCCCAGCTCCTGGTCCCCGTTTGCTGATGGCGTTTGCCAGCACCGCAGCATCTCCAGCACCCTGGGGGGCACTTGGAGCCCCCCATTTTCCAGGTGAGCCTGAGGCACAGAGGTTAAGCAGCTTGCTCAGGGCCCCATTTGTTCACTGGCCAACCCAGGACCCCCGCCCCTGTTGCCTGACACTGGGCTGTCCCACAGCTTTCACTCCCAGGCCAACTGCTGACCCCCTGTGGCTGCCATACCCCTGGTCAAGGGGCTCCAACAAGCATGGGGAGAAGGGAGGGGCCCCTGCTAGTACTGGCAGGCATTTCCCAGCAGGCAGCCCTCGGGCCCCACAGCCCCCCCACAGCCCCTTCCCACGGACCGTCCCCAGGACCCCTCGCTCCAGGGTCCCTCTGGCCCAGCGGGCAGAGGGTCAGAGGAACTGGGGCCATTTGGGTGGGGCCCAGGTCCAGGCAGGGACGTGGGAGCCAGGGAAACACAGGTCCACTTCATTCTCCCCTCAGCAAGATGGACTCTCCCTGTCCCCCTGGATCCACTGGGACTTGGGGTTTTCATGCATCTGATTAGCATAAATTAGCAGCTGCCAGCAGAGGGGAGGAATGCAGCATTCCAAAGGCCCAGTCTTGTTTTTGGAAACCTTATCGAGCTCTGTGAGGGCTCGCCTTGTTCACCGCACTATACAGAGGACTGGTGTTTGTGTACCCAGCGGAGGCCCACCCTGGCCCCCGGGAGCCCACCACCAAGGGGGCCAAGGCCAACACAGGACGGCGCACAATGGCCCAGAAGCGAGCACCCTCAGACTCCAGGCTCTCTGCACCCAACCCTCACCCAGCGCTCCCTCCATCCTGAGAGAGGGGGCAGCGAGGGGAGGGGAGGGACAGAGTGGCCTCCAGTTTCCCCGGCAGGGAACAGTGGTTCTGGGGGCTCCCCAGGCTGGGGTCCATCCACAGGGACAGTGGGGGTGATGCTGGTCTGCCATGATTTTCCAAGGAAAGGGAAGGGGAACTTCCATCCCCAGTGTGCCAGGCCCAGGGCTAGGCCTCCTCCATCTTTAAAGAAGGGGCATGGACAGCTTCTGTGGACAGGACAGCCCTTCCCTCTCTGCCTGTGATAGCACCTTTAACCCTTCCAGTTGTTTCCAGTGTGCCCTGGAGCCAGAATACGTGCAGAGCCAGCTGCCTGCTGCCCGCTGCCCCTGCGCTCCTCTCCGCCTGGCCGCCTGTGCCTATGAAATGGAGCCTTGTCATGAAGACCAGCTGAATCCCTGCCTTAAAGGGCTGGGACAGCGCTGCCACCTGCTGAGCCTAACGGTCAGCTGTTACGGTGGCGCTGACCCCACAGGTGTGGGTCTGGTGAGGCTGACCACAGGCCCCCTCTCCCCAGCCACACGGTGACTGAGCGACTGAAGCGCCGCCTGCAATAGGCCCCGGCGAGCGGCTCAGGGACAGGCAAGCCAGGCCAGTCGGCTCTACGCCTGGGATTTTATACCCAGTGTTGTAAAAGAACTCTCTCCCCCTCAGCTACAAAGGCACAAATCCAGTGCGGCCCGGGGCCCCACTCTCCTGTCCTCCCAGGCCTGTTGAGGAGGCCCGTCTGCGTGGGGAGGAAGCGAGACCACCCCGCTGGAGCAAGCAGAGCCGGTCCAGAGGCAGACTGGACAACCCAGAGACATACAGAGGCTGACAGAGAAGGCCACCCCATTATCTCCATCCCTGACATGGCAGAACCCCCACCTTTCCCAGGCTGTGAGGCCAGTAAAAGCTGGAATACCCCAAGGTTTGCCGTCTCTAGTGTACAAAGAAGGAGGCTTGAGGAGGTCGATGTCCTAGTCCATCTGGGGGTTGCTATGAAAAAATACCTTAGCCAGGCTTATAAACATCAGAAATATATTTTTCACAGTCTGGTGACTGGAAGTCCAAAATCAACACAGCAGCAAGTTCAGCCTCTGGTGAGACCATCTTCTTGTGTTTTTATAACAGGAATCCTGTTCATGAGGACTCCACCTTCGTGACCTAATCTCCTCCCAAAGGCCCCACCTCCTAACACCATCACCTTGGGGGTTCGGTTTCAGCATATGGATCTAGGGGTCACATTTGGTCTAGAGCAGGGAACGATGCTCTCACAGGGGCAGAGCTACTAGGAGATGGCGTCCAAGGGGGAGGGAGGAGGCCTCTCAGCAGCTCCTTGGCCCTCTGCAGATGGTCGCCTGGAAGAAGAGCTATGCACTGTCTGGCCGTGAGAGCTCTAAGCAACTCCCTCCTCTTCTCTGAGCCTAGTTTCCTCATCTGTCAAGTGGGGATAATGGTGGGTATTTCACTGCATGGCCTAAAATAAAGTGTCACCTTGAGGACACATGTAACGGCATGTGTGACCCCCAGTTAACATTCACTTTCTCCCTCGCCCAAGATAAGTGCCGTCCATCTCAACCCTTCAGGAAGCCACAATGCCTTAGACTTGAAGGGGCTTTCATGTTCTCAGGGTATCCTCAAGGCAATGATTACCCCCCTCATTTTAGAAACGGGGAAAGTGGGGCCTCGGGGGATTCAGCAACATGTTTAAAGTCACACAGCTTATGAAGTACGGCTCCTCTCAAACGTCTACCAACTTGTCCCAAGTCCCTGCCCAGGGTTCTTGGCAACCAGGGGCTGAGACCCCAAGTCAGAGATGAGTGTCAAGTAAGTTCTGTGTGACTGATGGCAAGTGAACCCTGGAAGGCCAGCCCAGCTCCCAAGGGCTGCAGAGATGGGTCCCCATTCCCTCCAAGTCCACATGCTGGATCCGTGCCAATGGCTCCCCCTGCTGGTCATTTCAGAAACTGTCCCAGGCTTACTGGTAAACCCCAGGAAAGGCACCCATAGGGGGCTAGGAGCTCAGAGTTTATACCTCTGTGACTTGGGCAAAGGACTCCCCTCTCAGAGCCTTGGTTTTTTCATCTGCCAAGTGAGAATAACAATAGTGCAGTAAATGAAATAATACTGCAAAGGGGGCATTCTTGATGGTGCAGGGGTTAAAGTCAGCACTATCAAACTATCAGCACCCACTGCAGCATGAGTTCGATCCCCGGCCAGGGAGCTTCCCACATGGCACAACAGACCTCTCCAGTCTCACCCACTGCTCCCCTCAGCAGTGTATTCCAGTAGCGTCGCCTGTTCTGCTCCCCACTCTGTCTCTGCTAAATCCTCTCCCCCACCACACGTCTGGCCTACACCCCAGTTGCATATACATGAATAAAAATAAACCCTTAAAAAAAAATAATGCTGCAAAGTACCTGGCACAACACCCACACCAGTGGTGCTCAAATTTGTATGTATATGAGAATCACCCAGTGTTGGTTGAAACCTAGATTGCTGGCCCCAGGCCCTGAGTTCCCAGATCAATAGGTCTTTCCTGGGGTCTGAGGATTTGTATTTCTAGCAAGGTCTTGGTGATACTCAAGCTATTAAGGGTGGAGAAATACATGTTTAGCCTTAAAAAAATAAAGACCAGTAAATACATAAAAAAATGTTCCCCATTGCTAATCATTAGGAAAATGGAAATCAAAACCACAATGAGATAGTACTTCACCCCCATTAAGATTGTTATTTTTTAAATGCAAAAAAATAATAACAAGAGTTGGTGAGGATATGGATAAATTAGAACCCTGTGCATTGATGATAGAAATGGAAAATGGCATGGTCATTCCCGAAAAAATCAAACACAGAATTACCATATGGCCCAGCAATTCCACTTTCAGGCATATAACCTAAAGAAAGAGCAGGAGCTGACGAGACACATGACACCCACGTTCACAGCAGCAGTATCACAGTAGCCAAAGCAGGAAGCAACCCGAGGACCCAACAATAGATGCATGTGGCCCGTGCACACAATGAAACGTCACTGACCCTTGAAAAGGGAGGAAATTCCAACATATCCTACAACGTGCGTGAGCCACAAAGACACCACGCCAGGTGGAGTCGGCCAGTGTCAAAGAACAAAGGTCGTGTAACTGCACTGACTGGAGGTGCCTGGAGTACTCAGACTCAGAGACAGAAGGTAGAAGGGTGATTGCAAGGCCTGGGGGAGAAGAAAGGGACCCCAGGAGTTCTCCTCCTGTGGGTGCAGAGCTGGGAAGATGAAGAAGTCTGACAGCCACACAGCGTCATGAATATGCTGACGTCGCTGAACTGTCCTTAAAATGGCTAAAATCGTAAGTTATACAACAGTATATTTTACCATTAAAAAATAAGTAAATAAAAGTGCCATGAGGGTCTCCCTAGTGGCCTAGGGGTTAAGTCTCAATGCCATCACTGCTGTGGCCTGAGTTCGATCCCCGTCCAGGGAGCTGACCCACATGGTGCAGCAGACCTCTCCTACCTCGCCCGCTGCTCCCCTCAGCAGTGTATTTCTGATCTGCCTGTTCTGCTCCCTGCTCTGTCTCTGTTGAATCCTCTTACTCCCTGCATCTCTGGCCTATATCCCAGTTCTTCTACGCAAAATAAATTGAAGTAAATAAACAAGTCATTGGGTGAGACAGGAAGGATGGGATCCTGAGTTGTGGGAAGGCTCTGAGACTCAACCTTCTCCTTCTCACCCGCAATATGGGGGTGATTCACTCACCTCACATTAACTCCCCAGAAACAAGAAGAAAATTCCCAACCTGGACCTTAGTTTCTCTGAGGTGAGGATGTTGGTAGAAGTGTTACATTTTGGGGAGCAAAATGCTTCCCAGGAACTATAACAACCCCACTGTCCTCCATGCCCTAAAAGGGGAGAAAACTGCTTTCCCTACAGACCAGCCCCTGCCAGCACAGAGCACTTGGGGTCTGGGGCCAGGACAGAGCAGTGTTCCAACCAGGGAAGCCACCAGGGGGAGCCCTGCACCCTCAAACCTAGGTGTCTGCTGCTCTGGACAGGAGGAATGAATATCTTGGGGTACCTTCCTGGGCAGAAGGCTCCAGGGACATGCTGAAAGCGGCCCCTGTTGGGGGGGGGACACTCTCAGTCAGAGACTCACAGCCACGGGGGTGTCCAAGGTGGAAGGGCTTAGAGAGGGGCCCTGCAAACAGAGGTGATGAGCCTGCAGAACAGAGGCAGCAGCCCAAGCTCACAAGGCACGTCCTGGCAGAACAGGACTGGAGCACGGCGACGTGCACCCCCAGCAGACGCACCCCTCGCCAGGTCCACAGAGCTCAGCCTGGCACCGAGACAAGTCGGAATTGTGGAGCGGCTGACGGCATTCCCACCACCCAGGAGGCCAAACACAGGGAGGCTAAGGCATGAGGCAGGGGTGGTCTGCCTTCTCTCTGAGCACGTCCCAGGAGCCCCCGTGCTCCTCCAGAAGGCATATTTGGCCACAGAGCAATGACTGCCCAGCCAGCCGCCATGGCCACTGACACAAAGCCCCACAGACAGCCACTGATGGGGGCTGCAGGGGGCGACTGTCTGGCACATGGTGTTGCTGCTTTGACTCTCAGTCACTCTGGGTGATGAGACCCGAGACAGTTTCCTCAGAGGGGGTGAGGCAGGAAGCGGGGTTCAGGATGGCTCAGAGGGAAAGCTGAGCAATGGAATGAGGGAGGAGAGCGTTCTCCCACCAGTAATAACGACGGTGACATAATGGTAACAGTGAGAGCCCAGGGCTGGGGCTTTGGTTCACAGATGGTCCCCCAAATCCCAGGCGTGTAAATCCCAGCTCCTCACTTCCTGGCCTCTCAAAGAGGCCTTTGTCTGGTGAGTGTCAGAGGCCAGCTCCGGCTCCACGAGGACCTGATCAAACCGCAGCCGCCGACCCGGACAAAGGGCCCTCACAGCACCAGGAGGCTCCGCTGGGCCCAGAACACGCACGCTGTGCCCCAACTTCCGCCGGGGGTGGCCGAGCAGGGCATAAGCACGCAGCTTGGTGGAGATCAAGGGAGCTGGCAGAGAGGGCAGAGAGCAGACAAGGGGGCAGCAGGAAGGGGCTCAGCAGGAGGGCGCTGCATCAAAGGCTGCTAACTTGTTCCTCCTTTGGGAGCGGGAGCTTTTTTTTTTTTTTTTTTAATAAATTAATGAAGCACCCAAAGTGCTCTCAGCTTCCCGTCACCCTCTAGACTGAACGCCCCTGAGCCTGTTCCCATTTGGGCCCAGCTGCTCTCCCAAGCTCACCAGCGACCTGCCTGTGGCTGGGCCCAGGGCCAAGTCTCTGCCTGTGGCTGCAGACGGCCAGCGTGGGAATGTGGGGAACACGTCTGACTTCTGGGGCAGCTCTCACCGGTCTTCCTCCTGCTTCCCAGGAGCTCCTCGAATGTCAGCGCTATCTCCTCCGCCCCACTCCCTCCCCACTAGACGAGCTGGTGCAGACTCTGCCTTAACTACCCTCTTTCGCTCCAGACTCATCCCCCCACGCCCCAGCCTTTCTCCAGATTTCTATGTCCACCCTTACTTCCGGGACCCCTAAGGCTGAGCAGCCGGCATCTCAAAATCAGCGTGGCCAGCTCCAAAGCCAGGCCACCTGGCCCTGCTCCCCCAGCTCGGCCACACCGGCCCTCTGACTCTGTCCTCCGGTTCCTCCTCACCTCTCTGTCTCCGGCACCCGACACGGGTAGATCCTGCCCTTTCCACCCTCAAAACAGATCCAGAATCTGGCTCGGGGAGAACTAAGCGATGGGATGGAGGTAAGCACTCTACAACCAAGAACAATATTGATGACATAATAGTAACAAGCCTGCTTCTCCTACCACTCCCCTTGCCATTACCCTGGATTTCCCCCCGGAGCTCCCAACCAGCCCACTTCTGCGCTGTCTCCTTCTCATGCAGGGTGAAAGACCAGTGTGACCTCGGACCCTGCACAGCTGCACTCCCCTCTGCCCACTGTTACTGCCCCCGCCCCTCAACCCTCACTCCAGGGATCTCCTCCCCATTTCTAGAACATTCCATGCTCACTCCCCATTCAGGGCTTTTGCATTTGCTGTTCCTTCCACCTGGACACCTCCACCCCACAGGCGGCTCTACACAACTCACTCCCTTACCTCCTTCAGGTCTCAGCTTAAATGTCACTGATCAGAGTAACCTCCCTGGACCCCTCTATCAGAAACACCCCACCACACCGTCAGCATGGCGCCCTCCCCCCTGCTGAATTTCCCCCACAGCATTTATTACTCCCTGGCACCCTCTGCGTCTACTGCCCCCCTAAAGCAACAGGCGCATGAGAACAGGGACTATATCTGCTTGGGTCACTACCAGCTAAAATCCTGCCGCACACAGCAGGGCGCCGGCAAACCTCGTGGAGTCCATGCATGAGCTGCGCCAGAGGAGAAGGGTGAGTTTGCTGAGTGGGAGGCCCAAGGAGACGCCAGCCACTTCCTGGCCTCTCAAAGACGCCTTTGTGAGGTGGTGTCACAGGGAACAGCAAGTATGAGACTCGGCACCAGCGAGCACGCGGGCTCGAGGCGGCGCGCAGAGTACACGGTGGAGGCTGCGTTCGGGCTGGAGTCTGGTGAGAGCCTGGTCGTGAAGGGCTCGCTCGCTTGCTCACTCACTCACTCAGTATTTATTAAGCCCTTTGTGGCGCCTGAGTGCCCACCACCCAAGGAGGTGGGACTTAGTCCTGCAGGTAGGTGGGAGCCATTGTGGGACACAGAGCAGGGGCAGCACTGGTCATCACTGCTGGCCACAGTGCCCCACACTGAGGAGCCCCGGAATGCCCTCCAGGGGCAACTGCTCTGCCAGCACCTTCACAGCAGAGCGCCTGGGGAGGTCTGGGGAGAGCATGCTCGCCGAGGGTCCACCCGCAAGTCTGCACAGCCTCCCTGTGAGCCAGCCTCACCATCTGTGGGGTGCAAGGAGGGGGGACTTGAACCTCCCGGGGTGGAAGAACCTCAAAGAAGCTAACTTTCATTCTCCAGCTGAGACAGCTGTGGCTGCCTAAGAGAAAGGACTTGTACCAGCCACAGCTCTTGTTTACAAGTAACAAGCACCCAACTCAGACTGACTTTTAAAAGAGTGGGGGGTGCTCACGTAACTAGGGTGCTGAACGCTGAACTCCAGGTCCAGTTGGAGTCACACATCAAACACAGGTGGGCTCAGCTTGACACACTTCTGCTGAGCCAATCACTGGGCTGGGGGTCTGCAGAAGGCCCAGGTCTGGGATGGACCCGAGGGCGTGCGGTGGGGTAGCTGCACATGACACCCTAGGACTGAGAAAGGGGCAGGGTGGAACCCAAAGAAGCACTGATCCAAAAAAGGGGGACCCCAAAGCAGATGTCCAGGACACCAGGTCTCTCTGATAGACTCAGACCCCAGCCACCTAATTCCAAGCCCACCACCCATCCCACATCCCTCAGCCACACAAGCAAGATTCACAAGACATCGGCACGCGGGGCCAGACGGGGCCAGGGTGGGGCTGTGGGCGCCGGAGGCAGGGGACCAGCAAGGAGGTCACCAGGCAAGTGGTAATGAGCCCCTGGACAGAAATTAATCAATCTCCCAACTCCCTAACCCACTTTCCCACTTCAACATTTTGCTGAGGGAAACATCTGTCACTGCTTCAAGATGAATAATACACCAACACCATTATTAATGTATTTTTAAGTGGTATTTAGAATCCACTTCATTTTAAATAAAAGAAAACGGCATAGATCTTCCCTGACTTGTCTGGACCCCAGAGGCGCCCTACAGCACAGTCTCAGCCTCAGCAGTGTGACGGTGGGTATCTCCCCAGCATCGCCCACACAGCCAGGCCTGCAGCGCCCGATAAATGCCGGGAGAATGCACCCCGAGTGGGGAAGGCCACAGATGGCGAGGGCCGCGAGACAAATGGCCTTCCTCTGCTGCGGGCAGGAGCGTGGGAGCTTCTTTCTGGAAAGTCGGATAGCAGGACATTTTTATTGCTTCAAGGGTTCCCAGCCCTTTGACCCACACATCCCACTTCTGGGGAGACCTCCTGAAGGTGTGGTTGGGGATGTGAAAAAAACTGAGAGCTGACGGTGTTCATTGCAGCGGCACTCACGATCGAGAGACATCAGAGGTAACCTAGAGGTCCAGGCAGACAATGTGTGCTCCCCAACACCAGAGCCTCCACGGGCTGGTGGGCGTCTGGTCAAGACTGAGGACTGACTTAAGATGATTCAACTGGAAAAAGCAGAACCCTAAGGGTGCACCAATCAAACGGCTTATCTGGAGCATCTGAGGGCTTTCCCAGAGTTCAGCGGGCAGCAGCACCACTGAGGCACACCAAGCCCCCGGGGCCCAGGCCAGGCAGTACATGGGTCCCGCCAGCCCTTTCCTCCCTGCTTCTCTCTCTGAGGCTCAGCCTGGCAGCTGGACTCCCTGAGTTTCCTATTGCTCCAGCGCAATCATATGGTTCTTTGCCTCCATCTTCTCTTCCCATTGAAAGAAAAACACAGGGGAGGGAGGGACAGAGAATGAGAGGTAGGAAGAAGAAACAAGAGAAAGAAAAATATAAAAGAATTTCTAGAAGACCAGATGCTGCCCTGGTCTGATCCTCTGTGTTGAACCAGGAAGGCAAACTCACGCTGGCTTCTGTCTCCTTGTCTGGGTGGGGGGAGGCAGGGGAAGTGCCGCCCCCCCCAAATCCCAGTCCAGTCCTTAATAACAGGGCTGTGTTCTGAGAAGTGCGTCTTTCAGGGGCTTTCTTTGCTGTGTGGACACCACAGAGTAGTGACGCAGCTCCAGGAGGGCACAGCCCACGGCTCGCCAGGCTGCATGCATGGACCTCTGGGACTCTGCGTACCAGCAGCGTCAAACCATCACAGGGTGTATTTGTTAGTGTTGCTGCCTAACGAGCAATCCCCCAGCAGTCAGTGGTTTAGAGCAGCATTTGCTCACAGCTTCTGATATCAGCCCCCAGGTCATGTGAGGATGGGCTCCAAGAAAGCTTGAGTTGTGCAGAAGGGTGGGGCCCGCCAGAGCAGCTCTATTATGCGGATGCTGCTCCTGAGGCCCTCATCGCTTCCGATTCCTGGGACCACAGGGCTCAGGAAGCTCATCAGAAATCTAGTCCCAACTCCCCCGAAACTGGAACCCCTTGTCCACACTGCTGGAACAGGCGCAGGCTTGAGCACGCTCAGCAAAGGGGGGTCAGGGGGCTCCCTGCCCCATCAGGAAATGCTTTCCATAATTACACAGCTCGGACACAAGAAAACTCTGTCCAGGCAGCTCCTTCTGCCTACTGTGACTCTGCAGGTGTTTCTCCTCACTGTCCCTTTCCCTTTGCAAAGCCGCAGCAGGGGTTCCGCTGCCCACCTGTGATTATGCAGGTGCCTCTCTTTTTCTTCCTTTTCCTATTAAAACTGTCCTTTTAAGATGTTTAAAAAAAAAAAAAGTCTGTCTCCCTGTGGGTCCTTCTGGTGAGCTCTAATTCTGCTCTTGGCACCTCATAAAACAAAGCCACACCCATACACCCCCTCGCCATGGCCATCCTCATGAAGGTCCAGTTGGCACTCCCAGCATGTCCGAGGCCACCAGAAACCAGCCATTCTTCCAACAGCAGCAGCACGAGGCATGGACCGACACTCCCGGGGGTGGGGAGGTGCCAGCGGCGGTGCTCTCCTCCTGCTGGGTGAAGCCGAAATGCACAGCCGCCCTGGGACAGTCTGGCGTGCGGTCCCTCCCTGGCCGGCTCCACTCCCAGAGGAAACGGACACACACGTCCCCACAAAATTCACACATGAGTGTTCCTGGCAGCTCCGTTTACAACCAACACTGGAAACAACCCAGATGTCCACACAAAGGTTCATGGGAAGCAACTGTGGCAAGTCCATACAATAAAACACTACTCAGCTGTCAAGAGGAAGAGGTGACCACACAAATGAGTCTCGGCAAGATGGCACTGAGTGGCGGAAGGAGACACAGGCTGCGTGCTGCTCTCTCTCAGCCCCTGGGAAAGCCACGGTGTCGGCAGCGGCAGGATTAGTGTTGACCTGAGAACCGGTGGGGAGGGCATGTGGAGGCCACGGGGGCGAAGAAAACGTTCAAAGTGATGAAGACACTTGGCCTGGCCCGCGGAGGCGTTCTCGCCTTGCGCGCCTCTGACCAAACTTACCAGATTGAATGCTTTAAATATGATCAGTGGCACAGGCTAAATATGGACAATGTATTTTAAGTTGTTTCTTAAAAGCTCTAGCATCAAACCCTTCAGTGAATGACAAACCGTGACCAAGCTCAGGCCTCCTGGGTCAGCTTCGACCAACCCTCTGTGACCAGAGCTGGCCCACAGCACCAGAGGCCATCTCCTGAGTGAGTTCTGACCTGTTCCTTGACGACGCTAGATGCTTTCTTCCAACACTCACCAGAGGTCATGCAGAAGTTCATGGCCAAGCCAGGAGGGAAGCCTGGCCTCCTGGTTCATGGACCAGTTCTCCTCCCCCGTGGTGTAAGAAGACACAGAAACCAGGGCCAGGGCTGCTTCGGGGTTCTCCAAACGGCTTGACATCTATAATCTCATTTCCTGGATTAATCCTATTTAACACAGTTGAGTGTAATGGAGAGGATGGAGCCGAGAGAATATACAGCTGTGTCTGCGGCAGGCGTTCTGATGGCACAGGGCCCACCCAGGTCAATTGTTAAATATCTTGAGCGATCCTCCTGGGTCAAGCATTCAGGGCTTTGGAGTCACAGACCTGGGCTGGACTACAGGCACGGCCGCTTGCTAGTGGGAGACCTTGAGCCAACCATTAACCCCAGCCTTAGTTTCCTGCTTTGTAACATGGGCTGGTATAGTAACTGTCTCGCGTCGCTGCTGGGAAGATGGCATGGGATAACAGCATCTAGCGCACAGACACACTCAGGCCTGGCAGCTGCCCTTAGTGTCCCCGTTACGGTTAAGCCTCACAAAGCCTTTATGAAACAGAGGCCCTTACGACCCCCGTTGTACAAGTACACTGAAGCTCAGAAAGGCAAAGCATTTGCCCAAGATGACGTAGTAAGTACGTGGGAGAGCCAGGATTTGACTTCAAGTGCCCTGTATGGTTCCCAAGTCAGCAGGCACCGTGGCACCAAGGTCACCTGCTTGGGATGGAAGATGGGGAGGTGTGACCCAAGCCCCTCCAAGCCCAGGTGACAGCTGGAACTGTGGGAAGCCGAGACCTGGGCAGGCAACTGTGGCCAAGAGACCAGGAGTCCCATTGTTGGGCCCTGGGCTCCGCCACTGTGGAAACCGGGAGAGCAGACAACAGAGACCAGGAGGAAGGACAGAGGCCCCCGCCCCAGCGCATTCCTGCCAGCAAGCGCTCACTTTCCACCAACCAGCAAAGCCTCGGGGGCTGTACTGAGAGCTGCAATGGGGCTGAAGAGGGTTCCTGGCCCCACTGCAAGGAGCAAATGTGTGGGGGTTCTCAGGCACCAACGGGGGGTCGGAGAACTCAACTCGGTTCTGATTCCATCTACCCAAGACAGCACTAGATCCCACAGGCTGAGGGCTCAGTCTCCCGAGACCAGCCTGCTCTTCAGTTGCGGGCCACAAGCCCAGGCTGTTACCTGTGCTGCTGACCCAGCAGCTACAGGCTGGAGAGCCCGTGACCATGTCTCTTTAGACCCCAGGTGCCACTAGCAAGCCCAGGCAGTTAACAGCACTCCTGACAAACTGGCTACAAATTAGGGGTTTCACGATTCCCCTCCTCATGTTTAAGATCAATTTGCTAGAGCAGCTCAGACTCAGAAAACCGGCTCACGCCCTAGGTCACTGGTTCGTTACCGGGGCTGTAACTCAGAGAGGGGTGCAGGCCAGGGCACGGGGAAGAGCAGAGCTTCCACATCCTCCGGGGCACCCCACTCTCCCAGCACCTCCACATGTGCACCATCTGGGAAGCTCCTGAACCCCTTTCTCTGTAGTTGTTATGGAGCCTTCATTACTTAGGCCTGACTATGTCATTGGCCACTGGTAACAGAGTCAACCCGTCTCTCCCGCGACAGGTGGGGTGGGGTGGGGTGGAGGCAGGAAAAGCACAAGGTCTGGGGAGAGGTTTAATGACATTACACAAGCCCCCAGGGACAGGAAAGGGCCTTGAGACGTTGTGTACCCCATGGATGACAAAGTGACAGCCCACCGGCCCAAGTGCTGCCCACAAATGAGCTCTGTTTGGCCCACACAGTGGCTTTCTTTTTTCTTTCTTCTTAATTGTTGCCAAATTTAAAAATCAGATTTCACATAAAAATCCAAATTTTCTGCTTCCCTTGAAAAATTCAAACATTTGGCACCAGTGCCCTGCATTCCTGCCTGGTAACCGCCAGCCAGCGCTGAGCAGCCTCTGCCCAGCACCCGAGGCCTACAGGCCAACCCTCCGCTCGGCCCCTCAGCCCCAGGGGCATGGAGATCTCCCTGGCCTGTGCCTTCAGGATGCGCACGGGAGGCCCAGGAAGGGCAGAGCCTGCCTGCATCTGTAGCAAGTCAGCGGGGGCGCTGGCGCGAGGACTCAGGTCACCATTTCCCTGACCTGGGCACCTGTGAGATGCCAAGGAGAAAAACTGGCCATGACCCGAAAGCTCCTGCACCGACAGCTCTTACTGGACAGACAAGATCACCCCTGGGCACGTGGCTTACTTCTCTGAGGCTCAGTTTCTTCATCTGCAAAATGGAGTATTAACAGCCCTTTCTTCAGGGTGATTGTGAGGATGAAATGAATTAAAATAACCCAGGGGCTGTGGGGCGGCACCGGCACACAGCACCTGTGACACTGGCAGTGGCTGTCGTCAATAGCGACACACAACACACAATACATACACATGGTCCCACTGACCCCTCACCCAGCTCTGAATCACTCTACTCCACTCATCTGATAGGTGGGGAAACTGAGGTCCAGAGGGGGGCCTGAGACCCACACAGCCAGTGAGAGAGAGAATAGGGATTTGGGGTTCCAACCCAAGCTCAAGCCAGGACTAGATGGCACCAAAATACCAACTGTCCCCATGCACAGCGCACCTATAATGACTGAAGACCGACTGCAGGCACCGCTGCACACACTGAGGATACAGCAGGGATCACGGCAGACGCGGTCCCTGGCCTGCAGGAGCTCAGCCTGAGGGGCGGGGGTGCGGCCACAACCAATGGATAAATCGCTCGCCCACAGTGGGGGTGCTGGGCAGAAACAGCAGGCCTGAGGGAGGCACGGAGGCTGCCCCGGCCAGGGCCAGCAGGGTCAGCCACGGCTTGCAGGGCCAGCAGAGGGCTGAGTAGCAACAACTGGGGGGAACGAGGAGTGTGGAGGCTCCCACTGCACTGAGGCTGGTGGCTTCAGAGCCAGAGGAGGGCGGGGCCTCCGGAGCAGCCGCCACTATTCATCCAGGTGAGCCATGCGCCTGCACACCCCTTCATCCTCCTGGGAAAACCGTGAGCTCCGGGTCATTGTCCCCATTTGTCAGGTGAGGACACTGAGGCTTCAAGAGAGGCAGAGGCTCGCCTAGGCCACCGTGCAGCAGGGGTGGGTGCAGGCCCAGCACTCCCGCCTGACGGCGGCCAGGCTCAGCAGTCCGTCTCCAAGCTCCCGTCTCAGGAGACAGACCTCGGACACCTGGCCTTGGTGCAATGAGAACTCTGATCAGAGGGTCAGCTCCCTGCCCAGGAAGGCCTCTTGTAGCCCATGGGCATGCCCAGGGTGCGCGCGCACACACACGCACACATGCGCACACGAGCGCCTGTGCGCACACACTCACACAGCAGCCCTGCCAGCCCTGGGAACAGGAGGAAATAGTGCATCACATGTAAGGAGCTTCTGAGCCTCAGGTGGCTGTGGGCAGGTCCCCCCACACTCCTCATCTCACTAGGGGTGCAACCAGGCCCCAGGTCCAAAGCCTGAGCAGCATCCTCAACCCTCATCTCTCCTTTGCTTCCTACTTTTGACCTGCTACAAAGCCCATCCAAGCTCCCACATCCATGCCTGTCTCCTACCCTGGTGCTAAAGACAAGACTCTCTCCTGCTCTCCTGAACCGTCACCCCACCACCTGATGCGGGAGAAGCAAAGGCAAGAGAGTGGTGGCAGCTCCTGTGACTCGGTGTGGGGGGCACAAAACCACTTAAAGGAAGATCAGAGCATTCGTATGGTGACATCAACAGCCCAGGGCACCTGCCAATGGACACGTGTCACCCTTTGAGACACACACACACACACAGACACACACACACACACTTGTGCGCACGCGCGCGAGCACACACACGTGCACCTTGAGTTTCCATTTCAGCTATCCAGTTGCAGTGACGGCACTCCAAGACATAACAGGAAATCCCATGACTGGGCTGGCCAGGATGGGTGAGGTACCAAGAATCTGAAACCCCCTCTGCTCTCCGTGATCGTGGCCCAGCCCCACCTCCCTCTAAGCTGCAGCTCAGCTGCAAGGGCTCTCCTTGGGGAGTTCACCTCCCCACTCCAGGCATCGGCAGAGCCAAGTCTTGGATCAGTTCCCCAAATCCCTGCTGTGTGCAAGCTCCAAGGCCCACACAGTGCCTCCCATCTTGTGGGTAAACGGTCCAGCAGTTGATCTTTGAGATCCCCTCAGTTTAGAGACCCCGCCTTTTATGGACATTAAGCTTCCAGACCCAGCGCCCAAAGCCAAAGGTGCAGTTAGCAGAAAGGCCAGCAGGGGGCGCACATGCCTCATTCTCAAGAGATCTGTTCCCGGAGCCGGGGAGGTGGGGTTTAGAAGGGTCTACGTGACACGTACTCCTCACCTGTACCCCCCTCCCCGCCTCGCACTCTAATAGAGTGCCGCGCGGTTCCAGAACGGGTCCTCTGTGCTTTTGCACGTCCAGGCCCCTGCCAGTGTGGCCTTCTTGCCTACAAAGCTGAGAGAGGCATCTCACCTCTGAGGTGGGGAAGCCAGCCTGTCGTTCCTCCAGCAACCACCTCTCTCCAAGCCGACTTACCTGGCCTCAGGGTCCTTGGACATCCACCCTGAAGGCACTGACACCTGGATGGGTGGAGGGAAGGATGGGAGGAAGCCAACTACAAGCAGTCCACGTAGTAGTCCAAAAACAATGTTGAGGTGGAAAGCCCTGCGGGGAAAAAGCATTTTTAAAAATAAAGTCATTCCTGAAGACTAAAAGGCTGACATTTGGGTGGACATGCACCTGGTATGCTGATCCTTTTAAGTGCTTAACAACTCATCCGGGGCACAAAATATTACCCCCACTTACAGAGGGGGAAGCTGAAGCTGAAAGGGGGCAAATAAATTACCCAAGGTCAGCCAGCAATAAGTGGAAGAAGCAGGATTCGAACTGCAATGTTTCAGGCTTCATTCTGCTATTACCCAGAGCCAGCTCTGAGCTCACCCACCCCCACCCCAGCAGGGTCCTCTGGGCATGCCAAGAAGGGGACAGATGCAGCTGGGCTCCCAGCAGCCAGCCCTGGTCCCGGTCTCTCACTAATTCTTTTCTGACTCTCTCTGTCACTCAACTTCCAGAAGCCTAATTCTGATTCCACTAAGAAAAGCTAACATTCACCAGTGCGTGCTATAGGCAACATGGTGGTCATCACCAAGACTTGATAGGAGGCACGTTCTCCCCATTTCAGAGAAGGAAAGCTAAATTCTGAGAGGTCCAACAGTTGCTAAGGTCATACAGCGCATCCGTCGCCAGCGGGGTCCAGACACAGGGCTTGGGGTTCCCACAGCCCAAGCTCTTCCTGGATTCTTGAGATTGCCTTCTCCTACCCTCCAGCATTTGCCCCAGAGGGGAAAACTCTTCCTGAAAATGTGATGACCCTGCCCAGGGCCCATGGTAAACCGCTGGCAAGGGCCCCGCCCCTAGCTCTAGCTCTGGCTTCAGTTTGGTTTTCTGGGAATCTCATCCAACAAGGGGGGGCCTTTGATTAAATTAAAGGAGCCCCTCTCCCTTCTCCAAAGGCATAGGGGTCCCCAGATCCTTACCTAAACTGGACTCTGAATCATACAGACCCTGCCTCTGCCACTGACTCGCTGTGGGTCCTTTAACAGCTCGAAGCCTCAGTTTCCTCATCTGTAAAATGAGGTAATAGTATCAGGGTCCCAGGAATATGGGGAAGGGGGGGCTCCTGGCCTGTGCAGGGACCCGCTCGTGCTAGTTCCCCGCCCTTGATCCTCCTAAGGCTGGTCTGGAAACCCAGCCAAGGCAGACCTCGCTTTATCCACTCACTGGGCAGACCTGTCCAGACAGCTGACCTGCGCCGGGCTCTTGCTGGGAAGAAGGTGGCAGCAGAAAGAGCTGGTCGAGATGCCAACTCTGCAGACAGACTGGCTGTACCACCCAAGTGGGCTGACCCCGGGAGCATCATTTCAGCTGTCTGTGCTTCCACTCATCATCTGTGAAGTGGGGGTGAGTGTGGCACCTGCTTTCAGGGTTACAGAGAACGGGAAATCGTGCAGGTAGTCCCAGTACAGACCTGGCAGCGAGTAAGAGCTCAGTGGTGGCAGTAATTCGGATATAATTGAGTTTTCAGTCTGGTGGGTAGAGGGGACAAGTCAAATAAATGTCATGCAATGGACTCACAGACAAGGTGCTGGAGAACAGGGGCAAGAACAAGCCCTGCCTGGGGAGATCAGGGAAGGCTGCCCAGAGGAGGTGCCCTTTGAAGGATGTGTAAGATTTCACCATGAGAATGAGAGCAGAAGGGCATTCCTGGCAGAATAGCAGCTGCAGAGGCTCTTGGAGACACAGGAGATGGTCAGTGAAGAGCTAGGTGTGTCTGAGGAAGTTTGGGGATGCGGAACTGGAAAGGGGTGGTACTGGAAAGGATGGTGACTGCCTTGTTGCTCTGTCCAGGCCCTCTCATGGGAATTCAGGGAGCAGGAAAGACAAGATCTGCTTTGTTTTTGAGAAAGCTGGTCTAGATGGCAGCAGGGTCTAGAAGGTGGCACAGGAGCAGTCTCAGAAGGTTGCATGGGAGGTAGGACAGAAGAATGAAGGAGAGGAGGCCTTAGGGAGATGGGGTAACAGTATTTAGACTCAAAGCCCCTAAATCCCTGTCTGCAAGGGGGGGGGGCAAGGTGGGGCACGAGGGGAGGGAACATGACCCCAGTCAGGAGGGACCAGAGCTGAAGCTCAGGGCTGGGAGGGGCTGCAGGCACAGAGTCACTCGCTGGCCTTATTGGATTTCTGAGAAATTGCTCCCCTCCCCCACTCCCCAGCAGTCAAGGCGGCTCATTAAAGTTGCATGGTCCTCAGCCTGAGAGAAAGACCCAGGCATTGAGCAGGAAAGGGCCCAGCATGGAAGGGAGAGATGCAGGGCCTGTCCTCAGGGTGAGCAGGGGAAGGGCTGGCAATCAAGGCTGGTCAGGGAGAAGCCACAGGGGCAACTGGTGGGCACGGAGGAGGCTGGAGAGGACCAGTCTGCTTCAAATTCCAGCTTGGCCTTTAACTGCTATGTGACCTGGGATTACTTCCTCAACCTCTCTGTACCTCAAAGGGGGGACTCCATAGGGGTATCTGAGACAGATTAGTAAATATAACCCGTCATGTGCTGGGCGTGTCCCCATCTGAGTGGGGGCTGGTGCTACTGTTAGTGTTGAGAATGGGCTTATCTAATGCTCCTCCCCACCCCATCTTAACCCTCAGCTTTCAGAGGCTCCCCAGGATAAAGTCCAAGCTCCCTGCTTGAGATCAAGTCCGTTCACAATGCACCCTGTTCCCCTGCTTGCTAGACTGCGGCTAAGTCAGGGACACACCTCATGCCTTTGTCCTTGCGCGTCCTTCGCCAGGTTACTGTCACCAGTCCCCTGATCAGTCTCTGACACACTCCTCGTTTCTACAGGGTCCTCTGCTAAGCACCTGGTCGACTGGTTGGGGAGCCTTTCCTGCACCGCCATTCCCACCCATCAGGCCTGGCTCTCTCCCCCATCCCGGAAATCAGAGCACCGGAGAAGCCAGCAGAGCCAGGAGACTTGGCTTCCAAGCCGGCTGCGGCTTCCTAGTTCCTCACACTTCCTTTCAGTACTGCCCTGGTACCGGCCCCAAAGCTCTCCCCAAACGTGCCCACCCCCAACGTAACAAGTGGGCAAAGGGGCGGGCGAGGCAGCAACAGCCAACATTTCCTGAGCGGACTGGGTGCCTGTTCTAAGCTCTTCATTGTCCTCATTTCAAGGTACCAGGTAAACTGAGGTTTCGAAGCTGACTCCAAGGGGCGGGGCGGGGATCAGAAGGCCCAGGATTGATCCCAGGCCCTGCCACAGATCAAATCGTGAGTGAGGTGGGTAAATAAACCGAAGTCCAGGTAGGAAGCTTCCAGAATCCAAACCTAGCAGCGCCCCCGCTCCCGCTGCACACCAATCACACCACCACCTCACACTGTCCTCCTCCCCATCCCTCTGTACTTGCCCACCTTTCCGCACAACCGCCCGTAGATCCGGGGACTCTGGTGGGCGGGGCGGAGCACGGGGACCCGCCTCCCACCTCCCCACCCCTTACCCCGCTCCGCCCTGGGTCCGCTACCTGCCTGGTCCCAAGGGCTCCCCGGGGAGCGCCCGGAAGCTGCGGTCAAGCATTTCCTTAGAGACTTGGCTGCTGGCCCTCAGCGCCCGGGCGGGAGCGGCATGGGGAACCCAGAGACCTGAC
>PVIJ01003210.1:129698-140477 GCA_004024925.1 Scalopus aquaticus | reverse complement strand
TCATCTATTTTTGGATATCTGGGTTGCTTCCATACCTTTGCTATTGTGAACAGTGCCGCAATGAACATACGGGTGCATGTATCCTTTTGGATTAGTGTTTTTGTGTCCTTTGGGTAAATTCCCAAAAGTGGTATTGCTGGGTCCTATGGAAGCTCCATGATTAGCAGTTTGAGGAATCGCCATACAGCTTTCCATAGTGGTTGGACCAGTTCGCATTCCCACCAGCAGTGTAGAAGAGTTCCTTTTTCTCCACATCCTTTCCAGCATTTGTTGTTGCCTGCATTTTTAATGTGTGCCATCCTCACAGTTGTTAGGTGGTATCTCATTGTGGTTTTGATTTGCATTTCCTTGATTATAAGTGAGGTTGGGACCATGGAGATGGATCACAGGTGAATTGGTGTTGGGTTACCCAAGGGGAATACAAAATGTAAAAAACATAAGCCACCATGTATTGGCAGCTGATTTAGAGCTTATATGGCCTCTGGAGAGCCTTGCCCCTGTCCCACAAAGTGCTACTACTTAGCTGGCACCAAAACTGAGTCTTCAAGAGGCCTTTCCACTATTCTTTCAAGTCAGGTGCTTCAGGGTAATGGAGAACATAGTAGGACCAGGAAAAAAAAATAAAAAATAAAAACAAAAGTGGGGGGGATAAGTATATGAATGAGACAGATGTTCACTAGCTGGCCATGCAGCTCTGTAGGTGACAGTGTTTGTGTGTGTGTGTGCGCGCGCGCGCGCGAGTACCCACGCAATGAGGATGGACAAAGGGTAGTGATACAGTTGGTGTTGGCATGAGTGACAAGTAGTACATGGCATTGTGGTACTATATACACTCTGAGACATTGGTTCGCCAATAGGTTAGAGGACAGCAGACAGAGCTCACTATGGCGTCTTGTCTGCACCATGACTGTCATCATTTCCTTCCTCCTTGAACATACATTCCATTTTTCTATTGAGAAGTAGCGTCTAGGTCTCCCCTTTCCTTCAATTTGGACCAACATTTATCATTTGTTTGGGTAGTAGAATGTAGAGGAAATGTTCTAGGACTCCAAATCTAGGTCACACAAAGCTTCATTGTGTACCTGTCAGCTGTTTGGATTCCTTAGTCTGGAAGAAGCAAGGCTTCAGTTAAGAAGTCTAACTACCAAGAAGGCATAATCTGCAAGAAAAGTCAAGATTCCTATTTGAAAAGGTTATTTAGAGCAATGTCTTAAGCTATTTCAACCACCTCAGCTCGTGCTGAATGAAGAAACCTTCAAACTATACTAGCCTCAGGTGTTCTGTGACTGAGTCCATATGGAGGGCCCCTGAGTAAGAATCTGGGAGCTAGTCAATTGGCCCAAGACCCATGAGATAACCATAATTCGTCATGTTAATCCACAAAACAATAGATTAAAACAGCAATAGGTAACAAGGACATTCCCCACTGTTCAGATGAGAACTTCAAAGAACTTATTTTCTGGACATCTCCGGTTTTAATTTTTTCTTTTTGCAGAGTAAATGACAACAATAATAGCAACAAACAACTGTCATTGTTACAGGAATTGCAGAACTCCAGTGGAAAAGCATAGATATGGAATGCGATGTGATGAGCCCTGGGACATTTGATTCTATGTGAATGGTGCTTTCTGATGCCCTGAACACAACAGTCCTGTCATGCTTAATAGTTTTACAGAGCTGTACTTTTAACAGATAACTTTGTTCTTGCATCTTATTTCCAGTCATGACAAGCACTGGAGGTACTTGGAACAAAAAGCAGAACGTCAAAATAGACTAATGATGTGCTCAAAGTCACACAGCTGGTAAGTTTCATACCCCAGATATGGACAGAGGTGCAAAGCATTCTCACTACAGAGTCCTAAAGGTCTATGAGGAATGAGATCAGTGTTGTCTGTGAGCCCCAAAGTAGTATCACTTTCCTTTTCCATGTCTTTACTTAAATAGTTGGATGACCTTGGAGAGCCCATTATTACTTTTCACTTTCTAAGTCCTTCTCATTAAAATGGGCTGGTAAAACTCCCCTCAAATTCAATGATATTTAAAAAGTGTAAGTTTTAAAGCATTATGCTAAGGCTGGATATACTATTACTCCTTGATACTACCCTTATTACAAAATATTTAACTTTATGATTAAAAAGTACACTCTAAATAGTGAGGCAGAAGGAAAGATTAACAAAGAATAGTCAGAGGAAATTCTATGGGGAGGGGAGGAAATTAGAGGATATTTTGATGAAAGCAAAAATCATTTGAGTAAATTAATGATGACAGAGACAGAAAAGTTACGGAGTAGTCATGAGGGGACATTTCAGAGGAAGCACTATAGTAGGACTTCTGAGCAGACATTAGCAATAGAATGCCCCTTGGTACTGAGAAAAGGTGTCAAGGAAATGAACCTAGAAAGAATGGCACAGAATTTATCTGTGACACTTAGCACATGAAAAACAATACTTTATGGTATTTCCAGTTTTATTTTTCCCAACTTTCTCTCTCCTATTTGTTCTTCAAACTCTAGTAGTTTTTGCAAATTTCTGCAAGTAACTACCCTGATATGCATTTTCATATTGTACTTTAGCGAGAAAATGTTTAACCAAGACATGCTTTCATATGAAGTTTTGCATGGCAGCTAAACATACATATGTACATGTATGCACACAACCATTGCCACTATCACTACCAATTACTAAGACTGAAGTGAGTAATATTTTGTCTCATGTTTTCATCTTCCAGAGTAGAATTTATATCCACTTTATTGGTATACTTCACTAACAAATTTTTTAAAGACAATAAGATATACTACTTCTCATTTTAATACTATAATAGAGGATAAATATCCATGCCTGATTAGAGGAAAGCATGCATTTCTTCTCTGTACATTGTAGAACTAATAAGCAAAAAGACATAGTATAGTCTTATCTTCTTATCTTCTTCCAAGAATATGTAATTCTAATTGAAACACAAACAACAAATAGCTACCTGCTGAGAATATTTCCCTTTAAAGAATATACTTCTTCATTTAAAAAAAAATCAAATTGATGGAAATATCAAGATTGACAACTATTTTTTTTATTATTCAAGTTCAGAAAAAATAAGTGTCTCAATCTCTCTTCTTGTTTATAATATTTAGATAGCTAAGAGTAAAATTTGATACAATTAATAACCTCTTTTCTCTATTTGCTATTTTTTCTCTTAAAGAACTGAAGTACAGAAAATATGAAAGTAAAGAAAGACTTGGATTTTGCAAATCAATATACTGAAAGAATGTAGGTCAGGTTGCTAGTCTTCTGAACGTGCTAAATGTCTTTCAAAATTGCTTTTTAAAGGATCTGGGGCATGAGTTCTGTCCCTCTGTGACTGCCCTGATAAAAGGTTATCAACTCTGAATCAAGATGGCTGACTGAACAAACGACTTTCTTCTCTTCTCTCTCAAATCCCATCGAAATGACAGAAGAAATATAAAAATGAATCTATATCAGTTCTATGAAACCCACTGGGGGGTCCTAGACAAATAATCAGTTAGAGAATCTGGAAGATATTTAGCAGATGGAAAATGATAGACCACAAATGCTCCCTAACATAGGAAATACACAACCTTCACAGACAAAAGAAAGGACCTCCAAGAAGGATATTTTCCCTGGTTTATTCTCAACAAAATTTAAGTTTAAAGACTACAAGGCATTTTGTAACTTATAATAGGGCAAAAAGCTCTTCTTAGAGCATTTGTCTTCAGTTAATGCCTTGAATATCATCTTTTAAAGGGGGATTTCTTGCCCAGGGAAAGGGTTCTTTGTGGCTGCCTCAGCTCAGTTATTTAATAAATAGTACTGTTAATGTGGTCAAGGCTTAGGGTATGGTCCTGCTGAACTTGCAATTTTTTTTTAATTTTTTTAATCATTCAACAATTTGCTCTATGCCAGATAATATGCCTAAACAACAGGGAGTAAAACATTTTCCAAGTCTGTAAAGATTGATCCAAATTACATTTCAGACTCCAGCTTCCATTTTTCCTGTTTGAAGTTGACCATAGGAGAGTGTGTTATGGTTTAGGGTGGAAGATGAATCTCACTTCTTTGGGAAGAATAGTGGGTTATTTGTCAAGCTCCTGAGGGTGTATCAGTATGTGCAAACTGACCTGTCATCTGGGATATTTTAATATGTGTGTTAGTGTTGGAGGAAGTCTGTCCTGAGCAAACTCCACCCACTGATGTTTTATGGATTCTCCCCAACCTCCATGCCAAAGAGATCCCAGGTGCTGAGGATAATAACTCCCGTTATGCCATGAATCTTGACTTCTTGAAGGGGGGCTTTCTGGTAACTAAGGGTGGAGTTAAGCAGCCATGCTTGGTATAAAACTGAACACATGTGGGCTTAAAGGGGGAACTTAGTTTTGTGCACTGGGGTCCCAGCTCAAGCAGTGTTACCAGCTGGATGTATTGACCAATTAATCTTTTGTATCTCTCTCTCACTCTCTTTGCCCCAACTCCTTTCATTTCTCTTGTAAATAAACCTTTTATTAATCTTTTTATGCATGCTTGCCCATGGGTCTTTTTCTCAGTTTTCTTTAAGTATGAGGGTGAGGACTCACACCCAGGCAATCCCATTTCCCTTTGGGGTTTACCTGTGACATAAGGAGAGTTAACTGGTCACTTTTGGAAACATAAATGTTGACCCACTCATGATTCCAGAGTCAAAATTAATGTTGAAGGGAATATGGTAGGGCATAACTAATAGATTTGTTATCTGTTTGACCGATACATTACACAAGAATAAATTTAGCTGTAAACATATAGACACACAAAAAATAATGAGCTGTCTCTTAAAAAAATTAGTAATCTGTCTTGAATTAAATGTGTTTCTTTTATGGGAAGTTCAAATTAATCGTTAGAAAAATATAAAGCTGAGTTTATTAGAACTTGTGTATAACCAAAAATCAAAAAGAAAATCATCCCTGTCCCAAAACTTTTCATTTGGGGACGTTTCATTCCTATTTAATAGCACCCCTTTGACTCCCAAATTTCTGTAATGTACCTTTAGATTGACCTTCAGAAAGTAAGGCATAGCTATCAATACTTACACATTCCCAGCTATCACACATTCTTCCTTTTGGGAGTGAATTTGATTTCTGGATTGAGCCAAAAAATCATTTGGCTAAAAATCTGGTGAATAAGATGACTCATTTAGCTGGAAATGATATTTTTGGTGAAAATGAAACTGATTTCAAACATGGTTCAGAAACCGATTTTAAAGGAAGTGGTACTTAATAGCCACTTCTGCATCCTCATTACCAAACAATGTACTTTCCAGTTGTCTTTCAGTTTGTGGTAGGGAGATGAAAAATATTCAGATGGCTAAAAGGACACAATACTTAAGTTATCTTAATAATCAGAGGCTGAAAAGAATCTCAGTATTGTTATTCGATTACAGAATTGTATGTATTTAAGAATTTTATGATACCTGTTGTAGAGCCTATGTGATATTTGAATAAAATTATAGAACATCCTCCCACTTCCAATCTCCCAGTACTGCTTGTGACAAGAAATTTATCATTCCAATGTTCCGTGAGAAATCATCAGACAGCCCAGACCTAATCATTCTCTTTCCCTCTCTCTTAGATTCTCCCTCTCTCTCATCTTTCTCTCACAGACATACACACATTCTTACCAGTTGCCTTTTTTCCCCCTTATTTATTACTCATGAAGAAAAAAAAAATTAGTGTTTTATTCCCTCTTGGCCATTTCAGTGTTACTTTAACCTCCCCCCTTAAAATGTAATGCCCCACTGAAGATGTTTATGTGCGCTTTCTTTAACATTTTTTCTTGTGGTCCTTGCAACCCAGAAGATCTGCCTGGGGAAATAAATTATCCATTTTACAAAATAGAGGAATACAAATAGCATACTTCAATGTGGTCTTGTTTATTTAAGTGTGTCAGTCAAATTGGGTCTGTAAATAAAGTTCAGGGACTTTTGTTGTTTTGTATTTCCAAAACTGTATCCAAAAGCACGTGTTCGTATTTGTTTGTTTGCTTGTTTTGCTCCATGATAACATCTTTGAGCCCTAGGTGGCAGGTATCCTGGCAGACAATCCAGGGTTTTGGTGCTTATTCTTAGTATTCTTAAAAGCCCCCCAAACTTCAATAAATTCCTTCATCATTTTAAAATGAGGACACTCCATTGAAAATTCACCTCTGTGAAAAGGTTGATATTTTTCTTTCTAAGAGATCCTACTCAAGAAATTTGCTCCCACCTGGTAACTTTCATGCAAAAATCCTTCTGCGAAGCAGGCGACGATCAAGGGAAAAAAATATGAGAAAGAGAGTAGACAGTCACCTGGCTACACATGCCGAACTCTCGAGAGCTATTGCTAAGAGTTCGTCTTTGCAAAAGGAACATATTCAGCATGTGTGAGTCTGGTTACATATCCTAGTGGGAGGGGATTTATGTGGGCAATTCCTTCTGTGCAACATTATATAAACACAGCCTATTATCTCCTGACTTTCCGATTCCTAGTTCTTTTTCTCCTAATGAATGATTCATGTATTAATAATGGTAAAAATAATACTTTGCAATTATAGTCTGCTCTTTTTCTCTCCAGGGTGTTCAGTGGACATTAAGTACATAATCATTTTTTCATTCAGACTGTCCTGGGGGGTGGCTGGGAGGCTTACCGCTGGGGATATCAGCTTTATATTATCCATGTTCTGCAAACACACAATTCTGTGCAAATGCCAATTTTCTGCATTCTTTAGGAGAGAGAAGCTAAGATGGTTCCTTGTTTCAAAGTACCAGAGAGTTGTGGCAATGCATATTGTCCAAGACCATGTGCTTATTGGATGTTTAGGTTGACAGGAACCTTGAGCTGACCTGTTCAATCCCCACTGCTGCCTGCTCCTCTACCTAACATGTAAATGTTTGGTGTTTTCAGCTTCAGTATGGGTGTGTTTCTCCTCCATCTGAACTTTGTTGTGATAATGGCATCCAGCACCACAGTTATAAATGCCATTTCTGTGTTCATTATTACCTAATTAATATTCTCTACTAAATTTCTCCTCTGATTCATATATTTAGCTTCTTGCTTAGCATCTCTTCTTGACTGTGTCTGGAGCAGCTCTGAATTTACAAACGTGACCCCCGCCCCCCACCCCCCCACCCCCCCCACACACACACACACACACACACACACACACACACACACACACACATCCTATCTGCTCCTCCCTGAGTCTTTCTCATCTTAGAAAAAGGAACTAAAACCTGCCAAAAGGTAGGTGTTTTCTTAGCTCTTTCTTTCCCCTCCCACCCTCATATTTTCTCCATAACAAGTTCTGTCAGGATTTCCATTGTCCCAACTCTGGTTATCCTTAGCCTACACCATTTCTAACTGCCATCTTGGATCTACTCTGTACAATCCATTTCCGCAGAAGGCACAGTAAGTGTTCAAAGTCTGAAACTTCCCAGAGACTCTCTCTTAAGCCCCCTGCCCCCAGGTACTTGATGCCCACTGAACATGAGCACCAGGGACTGCCAGGTTCTCCCCAGCCACCCTGCCCCTCTCTGACGCCATCCTGTCCCCTGCCGCTGGTGCTCTAGTCACACACCTGCCTTTCTTTTCCTGCAACAAATCAATGTGATCCGTGCCTTGGAGTAAATGCACCTTCTCTTCCCCCTCTTTCTCCATCTCTTCTTAAGAGTAACTGCTCATATTTTGATTTTAAATCCCCAAAATCATCTCAGACTTTCCTAGTTACCTCAATTTACCTAAAATATGCCAAAATATGTTATCTAAAGTAACCTCATTTTCCCCATATACTCTCTGATCTCAAGCTATTTATTGTCTTTATTTTGATGATGTCTACTTAAAAATAATTTTATTTGAATTAATTTTAAGGTAGCACAAGTCTGCAAACTTTTGTGTCTTAATCTTCCTATTTCTCTCTTCTTAAGTAGTTATGGCTTATAGTAGGTTATCCTCAAATATTAGCTGGATAATATTGAATGAATGAATGAATGAATGAGCAAATGTAAGTGATGGTGAAAAGATATTCCATTTTATAGGAGATTGACCTCATTCAATTTGTGCTCCCAAACCATCTTTGGAGGTTTGGAGAAAAATTTAAAGACTATTTTATATCCAGGTAACAAATGGGGAAGACTTGTGTTAAGGCAACACTGATGGTCACGAAGAGGAGAGAATAAAGGGAGGATGCACACTTGATAGAATTTGGAAACAAGGTAAAGAGAACATAGGTAGGGGTAAGCTGGAGACTTCTAACAGGAGAGACCTGAAGGAATGCTGATCTTATTAAGTTTGAAAATCAGAGAAAGGACCAGATTTAAAAGTTATAACTGATAAATTTTGGAGAATCTAACTAGATTCTGATAACCGCCGTCTACTTTGAATTGACTCCCTTATGTTTTTAATATGAACTCGTCCCTTAGCCATAGTTAAATGGATCTGAAATGATCATATAATCCAATTTGAGCCAATCAGAGTCTTTCATAGGAATCTGATATTAGAAATGATTGGTACGTGGCCATGTATATTGTGGCTAAAACTGAGGGAATATATTCTCTAACTATGGGGCTGTGCCCTCTAAAAAAACAGAACATCAACTTATGTGCTAAAAGAGCAAAAGTAAGATATGCAAATAGACAAAAATGAGACTCTGAAGGAGAGAGTTTCTGTGTTTGCAAAAACTGTTTATTTCTTGCTTAATATATTGCAAGAGCTTAGCTGCCTTTGATTTCCTAGAGATTCTTCAAACAATAATCTAGCATTTTTCAACAAGAGTCTCTCCTCTTTCTATTAATTTGCTTTCTAAAATGTACATTCAAGAAAGTATAATATAGACATTAAATTTATGTATATTATAAAAATTTAACATCAGAGAACTTACATTATTCTTACAAATTAGTGATCTAGATAATTCACTCCTCACACCCTGATACTTTAAATCAATAAAATCAATAAAAAGCACTGACAAATTGCCCCAAACTATGATATGCACCAAGGAAAATTCAAAGACTCGGTAACATTTGGCCCCTGCCAAATAAAGTATTAGAAGCTGTTTGGCACCTGAAAAGTTAAGTCATATGAACTTAATAATGATGTAATACAGAAGATGTCATGAAGCAATGGTATACATGATAAATTGCTCAATAGTTCAGATGATAATGCTGTGAGTTCAGAGGATGAAGAGTTGAGGACTGGGCGGATAGGTAAACTTCAATAAGGGATGAAGACAGAGGTTGAAACTTGAAAAAAGGTTAGGGTTTGCACAGCTGGTCAGGAATGACATGGAGTGAGGATTCTCCTACTCTGAGGTCTCTCGTGAACAAAAACAGTTAAGTAATGGAGCCTTAGAGTCCAGAAGTCTAATGACCTGGATCTGAGAAGATGTTGGATGGCTATACTTGACAACAAAGAAACTTCAGTCTGCAGAAAACAATTTAGCATTTTCTTCCACCTGGAAAGTGCCATTTGGGTCCCCAATGAAAGGACCAGTGTCCAAGAAACCTCCTTCTACCTGACAGCACATAAACTCACAGGTCTAAAAAAATCAATATTTCAAGGCCAGTGACTGGTGGCCACTTCCAGGCAAATGAGCAGAACCCCCACATTTTGCTTCTATTGTATCCATGGAACTAATCATTCAAGAAAACATTCCAAAAGAAGGAGCGTGAATATTGGAAAATGTACTACACTCTGTGTGTAGGACTGAACAGCTTGGAGAACAGGAAGGAGCAAGTAGGAGACTTGGCAGGTCAGCCCCAGCCAGGGCGCGGGGCTGGGAATGTGAGCCATGTGGAGTACATCAGGCCAACATGGCTAAATCTGCCTTGGCCGGTGTCTGACCCTGAAAGAAGGAAACATTCCTAAGCCAGGGCCCAGCGCAGCTCCCAGACACATGTGTAAGCGATACCACCCCCACCCTTCTCCGACACACAGGGTCAGTGTTCCCCTAACACAATGCAGATGGGGAAGCCTCCATTTGCGCAGTCAAGACACACCAGCTCGGACCTTGGTTTCCTCTTTTGAAATAGCAACAGATTTCATAATGAATCTTTTAGGACATCGATTGTAAATACAAATAAACCCCAAATCCTGGTCTGCTGCTGGAAGCTAGTAAGATTAAAACAAAAGAAGAGGAAACCCAATCGTTCAAGCAGGCTACTCCAACTTCCATTTCTATGTATAATAAAATGCTCATTTTTTGGTTTATTTTTTTATTTTTCCCTACTTTCTAGAAGAAGAAAAATTCCAATCCTTAGGTACTTGTATTCAAAGCAAACTCTTCTAGTATGAAAAGATGTGATTTGTCAGCATTTTCCCCCTTTTAGACACTCGGGTCATATTTTATAGGTATTTAAACCACACAATCACAAACTGTCCATGTCTTGTCCAGACATCAGCATCACTATTTCCATATGAATCTAGGTCAAGGCAATAGCAAAATGTTAAAAACCTGGCATGCCAGGAAGAAAAGCAAAGCCACAGAGCCCAGACTCAGCTCCTGGCTCAGCTCTGCAGTGTCATATCCAGAAGTTAGAACTGACACCACAAAGTCAGTCCTCACTGTGAGAGGGCCGGCATTTGAAAAACACACAGACAGCTAAAAAGTCCAAATTCAAATCAAATCCCCCTCTTTCAAATGTCATTAATCCTTTCCATTTTCACTTTATACCCATTTATACATGAAGGGAAAAAAGGATGGAAGGAAGGAAGGAAGGAAGGAAGGAAGGAAGGAAGGAAGGAAGGAAGGAAGGAAGGAAGGAAGGAAGGAA
>PVIJ01003210.1:114005-129598 GCA_004024925.1 Scalopus aquaticus | reverse complement strand
TGCATCATTATTAATTTGGAACCTTAATTAATTACTGTTTGTAACACACTTTGAAATTCATAGATGAAATATGGCCTAAGTGTATTTGGGTGTCACTTTATGATGTCATTCTATCACCTTGGCTATTCACACAAACAACATAACTACTCTCAATACAGGAGTCTCAGATACAGTAAGGTCTTTTATAAATTTCTGAATATCAGTTTACATTCTGCAGGATGCAGTGGTTATGTAGTTGTTAGGAAGCTGGGAGCATTCTACCATGTCCAAATGGGAGTAAACTCATTAGAATATCCACATACCTTTAAATAATGAGAAAATTGTTGCCACATGAATCATCTCAAATTAATTACTAACTAATCCTTTTATATATTTTTACTCCAGCTAAACAAACTTGCTCATTCTTTCTCAGAATGTCCCACACTTTCTACCTCTGTGCCTTTGTTCTGCTTCCTCCACTGCATCAGGAGTGACCGTGTCCCTGTCTTCCATTATCTATGTCCTATCCATTCATCAATGTCCATCTGAAGTGTCATCTTCCATGAAGCATCCCCCAAATCCCAGAAGTTAGAAATCTTTAATTTCTTTGAAGTCCCTTCACTCCTCATTCCTGCCATTCTTAGGAAGTTTGGTCTATCAATCAGGATGGTCCTGGTTACACCCCAATGACATCTCAAAGTCTTTGTGGCTTAAAACAACAATACGCATTTCCCTTTATAGCAGGCCAACCAAAGGAATGGAGTCATTTGTCCACGGTAGAAGCAATAGGCCACAGATGCAAACTTGCCCAGAATATTCTGTGTTGACCATAGATGAGAAATGTAACTAAAATACAGATTCTGAATATTGATTTCTAAGCTTAAAACTAGCAAGTTCTTTTTTCTGCCTTAACGATATCTTTCTTCATTTTTTCTTCTACTTAATTTGTTCTGTTTAATGATAATGAGGGAAAAAATAGTTTTCCTCTTACTGAAATAAAAATAATAAAGGTAAGAATTGTTCTAATTACCAGAAAATCATGTCATTCCAGTCTTCATGATATCATGTAGAAATTAGTCTCTGTCTCATTAAAACTTTTATATGGAGAGATATACCTTTGGAAGTAGATGCAGTCATCTAGATATTTGTGTTAGTGGATTTAAAGATGAAAATGGCAAGTGAATTTTTTTTTGTATGTTTGTTTTGTTTTTTATTCACATTTGTGTCACTTTTCAAAAGTAATTATCAGTGCCACATTTGATTATTGAATATTGTTATGTCAAAATCAGAAATGCATACTGAAGGAAATTAATCACATAGTGTGTGACACCTTCTCACTGTGTCCTCAGTGGCCTTCAGCCTATGTGTTTCCCTCTGGTGTCCCTTCCTCTTCCTTTAAAGACATTCACACCAAGGGATTAGGGCCCCATTCTAATTCTCATTTCAACTTGATCACTCTTTTTTTTTTCCTGTGCTTAAAAAGGAGGTATAACTGATACTTAACATTATATTAGTTTCAGGTGTGGGACATAATGACTTGCTATTTGTATCTATTGCCAAGTGATCACCACATTGAGTCTTGTTAACACCTGTCACCATACATAATTAAAAAAAAAATTCTTGTTCTGGGAACTTATAATATTTACTCAAATATGTACTACAGCATTTCTAACTATAATCAGCACGTTGTTCATGGTATCCCTGACTTATTGTAGTGCTGGGAGTGTGTACCTGTAACACATGTACCCATTTTGTCTACCCCTACCCTTGCCTCTGGCAGCCACCATTGTGCTCTTTATTTAATCATCTCCTTAAAGCTCTATCTCTATATATGAGTATATTCTCAGGGATAAAGATTTAGGGCTTTACCATGTGAATTTTGGGGTAATCCAGTTCAGTCAATAACCACACCTTAACAGACCAATTCCCAACATAATTGAATAATGATGACATTTTGCAGAGCATATCCGATAAAAAAAAAAGATTACCTTATATTTTTAATCCTCACAACTGTCTGATTTCAGGATCTCATTTTTATGGCAGGCCTCCCTCCTTCCCTCCCTCCCTTTCTTTCCTCCTCACCCTTTATCTTCTCTATTTCTCATCTAAATTACAATAGCAACCATCAATGGGAAGTATGTGGGATATTATCTGTTTTACCAGTGTGAAGAATAAAACACAAGGATCCATAGAGATTCTCAGGCCTTTTCCAAGCTGACATGAGGAGTTGGGTTGTGCCTTGAGGATGGGGAAACTGAAAGGAGACAGCAAGCAAGCACAATATGGGACACACGCTGGCTTTGGGGGTTCCTCACTGGAAGTACAACTCTCATTCCTCTGACCTTGATCATAGGAACAGATCTATTAAGATTTCTGGAACCCAAGTCCCACCTTTGAATCAAGGATCATCTGGGTCTCTCCTGACACTTCTGTGATGGTCATTACCATGCTTGTCTGTAAGGAGTTTTAGCCTGTACACTCCAAAGCCTCCTCCAAAAAGGTAATCAGTTCCTGTAGGGTAAGTGCATCGGTCAGGCTTTTTGTGCCACGAGATTCTGTGGCTATTGCCTGTGGCCATGATCATGTTGATGCAATAGGCACTTTGGAGCATGGGTTCGTGGCACGCATGCCTGATTGTGGACACCTGGAGTACAGGTTCAGGCATGCATAAGAAGGCACACCTGAGTGAGCCTAGCGATCAGGTATAAAAGGGCTGCATCACTCAGAAGACGGACCCAGGAGGGTGCTTATGAGAGGGTGAGTGACTATGGAAGAGGGGAGACCACAAGAGAATGCCAGAGAGCCCAGAGAAAAAGAGTAAAGATCCGTGGGGGATTGGGAGGCTCCATTGCCTGCCTGCCTCCCAGCCCCCTGCCCAATCCAGTGCCTGCCTCCTTGCATGGTAGTCCACCTTTCTTGCCCGCGTATGGGCTTGCCACAACAGTTCCCTTCACTGTGTTACTTTGCAAGGCTATAAACAATGTCCCTGTTACTCAGGTATTAATTTTAGGGGTTCTCATAAGCTTAATTCCATTGGGGAATTCTTTTTTGCTAAGTAAGCATCACAGTGAGGTGGGAGGAAATTCTTCTATAGTTTATTAGTAGACCACAAATAGAGGTGCCGCAGCTCTCCTAGTCCTGCAGATATGATTAGCCCCTTAACTGGCTCCCGACAGCCACCACCATCCAGGGTTGTAACCAAGTTCCTAGGTGTTCCGGCACAAAGACAAAAGATTATGTGATACTGCTCCATACTAGAATTAATAAAAATTCTGTTCTTTAACTGGCTAGCATCCCTCTCCCAAATTCAGGCAGTCAGATTTCTTTCTTTCAGATGGACTCTATCCCTATCAGTTACTCTGTTGGAGAAGTACAGGGGTGGCTATCAACCCCCTGATTCCAGTCATTTTGTTCCCAAGATGAGTTGTTCCATCCCATTATTGTTCTACTTAGAGAATGTTAAAGGCTAGGCAAATATAATTCTTTCCATCCCTGAAAGCATGTCTATACATAAACAAATCCGCAATGAGCATGAAGTTTAGGGCATTGTTGGAATCTTGTTACTTGACACCATTTAGGGATCACAAACTTCCTCTGGTATAAGGATAAGCATATCCAGCCTAGACAGTAGTGTTCTGACATATCCAAGGGAGGAGGCATCACTTCCCAACAATGCCTGTCAAAACCTAGCTTCAGATATGCCGGGCAGTCAATTCACCAAGGGTAAATATATAGGACTTGTGATGTGTCTAACACTGAATGAGAGCCATTAATGAAGCATCATGAGTATGATCTCAAAGTGCCATCCTAATACATCTTGCCCGTATTTTAACTGTATAAAAACTCCACTCAATGTCTTGTTTTTCTACATGATTCAGATGGAAGGCTCCCCATTCCTAATCCATAACCGTGCCCTATGGGTGTTCAAGTCATAATCTCTTTTCCTGTGTCTGATTCATCCTCTAGAGTAAACCCGATTGCGTAGTTCAGTAATAGATGCTTAATTAAAATTGTAGTATAAATAAATATGAATGAAAAAGAAAAGTCAGAGCCAAAATACGTGATACTTTTCTTTCTTGGAATCCAATCACTGGAAAGATGTTACAGCAGCCAGCTAACCATACAGAGTTACTGAGATTTTCAGTCTATCTCACTAGAGTTTAAAAGGCATCCTAGTTCCTAGTTTTATCTTCATTTGAAAGTTATGAATTGAGGTGGACTGGACTTCCCTAAAAGTCACATTCTTCACCCTTTTCTACAGTACATCTGAGCTGCTATGGGTGGGGCTCAGATTGGAGGGGCATGGCCTGGTGATGGGGTACAATGCGGAGGCGGGTCTCCCCCACCTTTCCCTTTCCACATGGAGCCCCTGAGAGGGTTGTCAGCAATGGTGTTATGAACCCTTTGATTTTTAACTTTCTCATCTGGCTGCACAATACTTTGGTGCCCTAATAAGATTCAGCTGAAAAGAGACTTCTTTCTTTTCACAAATTGAAAGAGGAACTCTGTTTGGACTTTTTCAGGGGAAAGGGAAAATCTTCTAGATTTTCTTTCTTGCATTCTCTCTTTTAAAGTTGTCTCTTTCTCTAAGCCATGCTCCACCTTGTATGTTCACCTTAACTAGGTGGTATCTTTGGCGGATTAAATGAGAGAAATAATGAGAAAATATTGACATTTTAGATGTGTAAGCTTGAAGGTCCAAATGGAACCCTCCCAACAGAATTTTTTCACATGCAGTTTTTTGTTTCAGTTAGTAATTGTAAAAATAAGTTCATATTTTCTTTATGCTATTAGAGAAATTTCATCAAATTCTCATATATTTTTAAACTTTACTTTTTATTGAGGAATAATTTACATATAATTAAAAGCAAAGATCTTAACTCTTCAGTTCCACAAGCAGTGTTCTAAACTTTGACAATTTTCTAAGTCCATAAAACTATCATCAAAACAAGACAGAGAACATTTCCATATCCACAAAAAGAATAGTTCTTGTCCTTTTCTAGTCAATTCCCAAATCCTTAGGGAGATTTCCTTATTTCTATCATCTTAGATCAGTTTTTCTCTTCCCTAATCTTATTAAAATGTAATAGAATGTTATTATTCTATTTTTGGCTTCTTTTGTTTATATAATGGCTTACAGATCCATTCATTTTGCTGTACAATAGTATGTTCATTTTTATTGCTAAGTGATATTCTATTGTAGGTATGAAACTTAATTTCTAATTCTCTAGTTGGTGGGGGGGTGTACTCAGGTTTTAGCTGTTAATGAATGAGCAAATGCAAATGTTGTTGCATAAGCACATAGGTCTTTGTGTAAATACATGTGTATCATTCTCTTAGGTAAATACCTGGGAGTGAAATTGGTGCCTCATAAAAAATTTGTCCACTTAACTAAAAAAATTTTTTTTTTCAAAGTGATTTTACCGTTTTATGCTTCTGCAAGTAATGCTATGAGAGTTCCATTGCTCTATGCCATCACCAATTTTTGGTATGACCAATATTTCTAATTACAAAATCCATTACAAAAATGTAAAACTACACATTGTTTTCATTTTAACTCATATTTCTCTGATGATAGGATATTTAGCAACACTTATATGTTAACCACTTGTGTAGCTTCTTTTGCAAAGTGTTTAAGCTATTTCCCATTTTAAAAATTAGGTGGTTTGTCTTTTTATTATTTAATGGTAAGAGCATTCATACGTGTTAAGTGAGGTCCTTTTTGAGAGACAAGTGTTGGATGTTGTTTCAAGTTTATAGCTTGTGTTTCATTTTCTTAATGGTCTATATTTTGACTTACAAAAAGGTTTTAATCAATAAGGTACAGCATATATTTTTTCCTATTTGTCTAACCCAAGATCAAGAACATATTTTCCTACTGTCTTTTTGAAGCTCTATCACCTTAACTATTACAATTGGAACAACTGTCCACCTCAATTTAATTTTGTATATGGGTGGGATAAGAAATAAGTTCTACTTACAGCCTTAGAGATATGCAATTATAGCACATTTTTTGATATGTCCCCTTTCCTATATTTAAGATTTTTATTTTGAGATGATTATACATTGATGTAATTATAAATTCACATATGAAATCATATAGAGATCTCCCCTGTTCGCTTTGACATAGTTCCCCCAAGGTAATATCTTACAAAGCTGTAGTACACAACCAGAATATTGAAACTGACACAATCAAACTTAGGACATTTCTATCATCACAGGAGCCCTTACCCAATATCCACATTCACCTCCACTTAATATCTTTAGCCCTCAGCTTCTATTAATCTGCTTTCCATTTTTATGACCATGAAATTTCAAAATTGATATATAAATGAAGTCATACAGTCGGTAATTTTAAGGGAGTGTTCTTTTTTATTCAGTATATTTGTCTACAGTTTATCCACTTTGTTTAATGTATCAAAATATTATTTCTTTTAATTGCTTTATAGTATGCCATAGTATGTGTGTCCTACAGTTTGTATAACTCTTTACCAGTTGAAGAACATATAGGTTATTTCCTAGTTGGGACTATTAAGAATAAAATTGCTAAATATACTCACATAAAAGTTTTTGTTTGAATACACATTTTTATTTCTTTGGGATAAATGCTCAGGAGAGCAATTGCTGGGTTATTTGGTAATACATGTTTAGGTTTATAAGAAATTATTAAACTATTGCCTAGTGTGGATATACCATTTTATATTCCCACCAGCTCTGTATAAGTGATCCAATTGTTCTGTATCCTCTCCAGCACTTGGTGTGATTACTAATTTTTTTTATCCATTTTGATAAGTGTTTAGTGGCCTTTCATATTACGCTTTTAATTTATATTTTCATAATAGATGATGGCTGTTGATCATCTCATGTTTATTTTTCATTTGTGTATCTTCTGTGAAGTGTTTATTAATCTCTTTTGCCAATTTTCTAACTGAATTGCCTAAGAACTTTTTACATTTTTCCAGATATTAAAGCTTTTCTTCCATTTTTAAAATATATATATCTATATATACGTGTGTGTGTGTGTGTGTGTGTGTGTGTGTGTAAAGTCCATGGAATATTTTCAATTATTTTTGCACAATATACATTTCAAGTTTTATTTTCTTGTGTGCCTATGAATGCCCAATTCCTCCAACACCACTTGTCGAAAGGCCCTTTGTTCTCTATTAAGTTGCTTTTGTACCTTTGTCATGAACCAATTGGGACTTGAGGTCAGTATGAATGAATGGTAACATGAGGACACCTAAAAGTCCCCTCCTTCATAAAAGCAAATAAGAACCCTTACAAAAGTTATCTAAGTCAAATTTTTCAGTACTTTCCTAATTAAGTAACGACTTTCAGCAATCACAGGATATTATTTTTTAAAAAATAGCAAAATCTTAGTAAGAACAAAAAGTCCTCTGGTGCTTGTCATTTAACTTGCCTGGTTCATATATTCTTCTACCCCACTCTGTTATTGCCATGAAAACTAAGAACTCATAATCATGGTGAAATCAGCATCCAAGTAGCCACTGAAATGGGAAGGACAATGTTGGAATACTTCCAAAGCTTCATTCTCAGATCGTTATCATTATTTCAATTGTTTGGGAGTTACCTGTAAACTCACTTGCTAGGCTTATCTTATTTGACCTCACTCAAAGTTTACCTTCTCTGAACAACTTTTTCCTGATACACTTGTTGAAAACATTCAGTAGGAACAGTTTAGCATGAAGGTGTATGAGGCAGTGATGATAGTTGGAGCAAGTAGCAAACTAGCCAGTAAACTTAACAAGGCAAACCAGAGGACTGAGATGCCCACTGGAGGCTTTGAAAAGTTTCCATATAAGCCTGAGAACCTAAAAGACCATTTTCATATGTAGGGATATGTACATACTCAGGAAAACATAAGAAGGTCCTAAGCTTTCACTTCTAACTGACCTTTAGAAATGAATACCAAGGCAGAGCTTTGAACTGTCTAGCTATAGGTTGAAGGTATGTTAAACACACACACAAAGCTGGTCTGTGAAGACTGAGAGACTGATTGGAACTAAGGAAATCTCTACTCAGTCATTACCTGACTGAGAAGTAATGGAACACACACGTAAGTGACCATATGCGACAAAAAAGCAGATGCCACTGAATTAGTTAAGGAAAGTCACTAGCCAATTAACTAGCCAACACAGATGTCATTGAATTAGTTAAGGAAAGTTACTTGCCAATGAAATAACAATTTGTATAACAATAACTAACAAAAACAGCAAACTCTGGGAAGATAAGGGGTATGATTCTTAGAGTTTTCATATTACATTATTTTAAAAGTTTATGCAAATAAATACTAAGGTCCATACACAGGAAACAAAGCGTTAGTAGAAACAGTCCCTGGAAATTTATATGTGGGACTCACTACACAAAGAATTTGTCAGATGTTTTAAATATACCCAAAGAACTAAGGAAGCCATGCTTAAAGAACTAGAATATGATAATGCCAAAATAAAGAACAGCAATAGTAATCTAGGACGTATAAAAAAGAAACAAATAATATCATAGCATTAATCATCAAATAATTAAAATAAAAGCTCAACAGAGGGTATCAATAGAAGCTTTGAACAGGCAGAAAAAGGAATCAGTGAACATGAATACCTGTCAAAAGAGGTTGTCCAAACTGAGGAAAAGTTGTGGCATTTTTTTTAACAAAGAATTTGTTAATTGTATATAGTTGTGAAATTGTCAAAATGCTCTACACAAGTTTGTTGTAGATCTGCATTAATAGTTCATCTTTTATTTTTATATTAACAATTTGTATTTTCTTTTTCTCTTGGACAATTCTTCTAATGTTTCAGCAACTTATTAGTGTCTTCAAAGAACAAACACATAATTCTGGTGATTATTTCTGTATTTCTCTGTTATTGAATTTGGCTTTAATATTTATTATATTCTTCCTTTTACTTAGTAAGTTCACTCATTCATTACTTATTAATTTCATCCCCCCCCCCCAGATGCTTTAGGTGAAAACTTAGTTTAAGTTTGAAATGAATCATCTTTTCTAACAAGCCTTTGAAATTAAAAATCCTTTTTAAGTACTACCTCAGCTGCAGCTCACACATTTCAAGATGTTATATTATTATTATAGTTTTGTTTTAAATGTTTTCTAATTTCTTTGATAGTTTTTCTTATTTCTTATTGGTCATTTAAAAGTATAGTGCTTAGTTTTCAAATATTTGCTTATATTATTGTTATCTTAATACTATTTCTTCAATACTGCTATTTTAAAGAATTAACTCTGATTGATGTTGATCATTAATTTTTATTGACATGTTTTTCTGGACCAGAGTATGATAACATTTAGTAAATGTTGCATGTGCACTAGAAAAGATTGAACATTCTGTTAGTGTTATGTGTAGTATGGTATAAAAGTCAACTCTATCAAGAGACATTGTTTATATTTCTACAAACATTATTTTATCAATTGCTCAAAAATAATTGTGAAAAATCTCCACACAATATGTATATTTACTATTGCTATTTTCAGTTCTGTCAGTTTTTGTTTCCTGTAGTTTGACACTCTAGGCACAAGGGAAGTGCTACATTATACAACTTTGGAGAGTGTTGCTCAATAAATAAGATTCTTCAGTGAGGGCCATTTGCATTCTACTTTACATAAATGATAATCAACTGGAGTTCTACAACCCTTGTGACTTTGCAAGTTTATTTAGTGTTCCACTTTAAGTCCTTAACAGACAATATTTGGCATATGTATTTGAGTTAGATGGTTAGTGTTTGCTTTAGGTTACTAATATAAATCTTTATTCCTGAAAAGTTTATATTCGGATAGTGCTATATTACTTCATAGGAACCATGTAAGAATTTTATAGAAATATAATTCCATTATCCCATTTCTATCTTTAGGATTAGTTTTATCATATGTTTCACCTTCTAGGGTTTAGTTAATGTAAGTTTCTTTACACCCTCTGCTCTCTGGTGAAATTATTATTAATTAAAGTAAATCTTATTAAGATTTTCTTCCTTGACAAAAAGGAAACAATGGTTTCTTGTAACTTTCCTACCTGCTATCAGTAGTGGACATGTGAATTTACATTTTGAAGTGTTTCTTCCCTATCAACAGAAACACATACATTCACCAAAAGATAACTCAAGAATATTTATTGTTAAAATTTGGAAGTAAGCCAAATATCCTTTAAGAGTAAAATAAATAAGTCATGGTATAGTTGTACTATAAAATTTCACAAGATAAAAATTAGAATATCAGAAACAAAATACTTTTACTATATGATTTTAATGTTTGAAATTTAAAAATAGGCAAAATTAATCTTAGCTTAAGAACTCTATATATATTCAACTGGATTTCATGGATGTTCAATGAACCACTTCAACTGGGATTGAGGGTTATATAATAATTTCTTGTTTTCATTTTCCTGAAATTATATATTTTATTTTCCCTAAATAGGAAAACAGGAAAATTGTTTTTTAAAATGTGATACATATGTCACATTATAATGGAGGATAATTTTTTAGTCTAAGCAATAGTTGGAAACTTAGAGGCTGAGAGTATTAGACAACACCAAGGCTGTTAACCTCCCTCCACCTCAGGTTGTCTGGATCAAGTAAAGTCCATTTATGACCTTAATCTATGAATATAATGAGAATAGCACTGCCAAAATATAACATCAAGAGTAGATTTCCAACTGAATGGCTATTGTGATTGCTATTAGAGTATATGCCATCTCTAAGTTCCAGGAAAAAAAAAAAAGTTCTTGATTCTGAAAAAGAATATGGACCTAAGAGTTTCTTGGGAAGTTTTTTAACTGTCAAAACTTCAGCTGTGGTAGAGTCAAATAGTGCCTTTTTATTCAACTATTTCATTATAATGATCACCAGGAAGATTTATTGGATGTGTACTCTAATGAACATTATTTTCCTCTTTTGAGAGGCAGCTTCTTCTTCCAGATTATGGAATTCCCACAATAGCCATGGAAATCCTGATTTCTCAACTGCAAACATCAGGCAACTATTATAATTCCAGGAATTCCTGGAATTGCATTTACATTAGGACTCTCTTAAAAAAACCAAAGTATTAAGAGTAAAGAAGGAGACTTAGAATAATCCATATTGTCATTTTCTGCAAAAGAAAGAGGAGGAGGAGGGGCCTCCCTGGTGGTACAAGGGATTAAGTCTCAGCACTATGAAGCTATCTGCAGCCACTGCAGAACCAGTTTGATCCCCAGCCAGGGAGCTTCCCACATGGCACAGCAGACCTCTCCTGCCTCGCCTGATGCTCCCCTCAGCAGTGTATTTCAGTTGATCCACCTTTCCTGCTCCCCACTCTGTCTCTGGTGAATCCTCTCACCACCCCACACCTCTGGCCTACACCCCAGCTCTTGTATGCATAAATAAATAAATCTTAAAAGGAAAATAAAAATATATTTTTTTAAAAAAGGAGGAGGAGATGGGAGAGAAGGGAAGGAGGAAGAGGAAGCCACTTCAGAGTGATACTCAGGATCATTTACTTTTTAAGGGTGCTTACCTTCTCTTTTTCTGTATTCTAAAATCAATAGGATTAACCCTATTTGAATGTCTCCTCTTCCAAGTTTCTTTGGCTCCCTCCAAACTTAAATGTTTCTGTGGTCCCTTATATGATTTATAATTACCATAATTTTCTATTATTTAACACTCATGATTTTGTGTTTTCCTCCACTACCACACAAATTTGTACTACCTTTCCTCCAATAGTATGTAACCTGGTTCTAGCACTGCAGAATGTTGTCCATGAGATTTTCCTACTCATTGTTGGATTAATTGATTATCTCTCACAACATGCATTAACTTATAGCATTTAGAGTTGCTTTTGTTTCTTGGAGTCTCACTGCTATGTACCTGTCCCAAATCTCACCAAACCTTTCATGCCTGAATTTTAGAAACTTCAGAGAAGAGTAGCCAAAATAAAAATAATAGTCTTTGATTTCTCTTTGTATGTTTTGATATATTGAAATATGTTTTTAGTAACATATGCCCAATGAATCAAAATATCTGAAATTTTCTCATCAGAGTAACTCTTAATCTCTTTCTATCACTTTAGCTTCAGAGCCAAAGCTGCAAGAAAGAATTATATTGTCCCTTGTCCATATACCTTTAACACTGTTGGGGGACAACTCAGTATTCTGGGGAGACTCATTTTAGAAAGACATCTATAGCTAGGTAGATTGTTTTTCTGTTGTTGCCAACAGCAATAAAAGAATCAACTTCATTTTTCAAACAGATTCTTTGGTTCTGATTTTTTTAGCCAAGAAAGGAAAAAAGACTTGGGGGAAAATTTAAAAAGTATACAAGGTGTTTTCAAAGACTTGAGTATGTGATTTTAAAGCTTGCCTTGACCCATAGCAGTTTGTCAATAAGTACCTTTGATTGAAGTAGATTTCCATAATATTTATTTATTGTGAAAGGGTCTCAGTACAGGTACCAAGATTTATGATTAACTGTAATGGGTACTTCTGTACCCATTGTTCAAAATAGTAAGAAATGTTTTCAATAAGATGAAATAGGACTATTAAAAGTATTTTATATGTACCAAAATTTCAATTTCCACCACTTATTCTGTGTTTTTTCTATAATCCTTTCTTTCATAATTGCCCATTAATGCTTTTCTATGCTCACCACAGTTGCTATAATGAAAGGACATGAGACATCCAGTTTCTGTCCTACTAAATTCAATGAGGTTCAACTTGGGTGGGAATGACCTCAGAGGACACACTTAGGGATTAACTTGTACCCCTGGCAGTGGTGGACGGACATAAAGATTTTGCTTTAAGGGTAGTCTATTTAAACTCTTCATAACAGAGTATTGTCCTGGTTCAACTGTCCTGACTAAAAAGTTACTATTCTATTTCCACTTTCCATTCTGAAGAAAACTATCTTTGAAATGTAGGGCAGTCATGACTGACTGTATGAAGATCTAAGATAACGCAATGACTCTATTCTTAGCTAAGCCACACATTAGCTGTGCCATCTTAGGCATATTACTTTCCTTTCTGTGCTTCAGTTTAATCTCCATAAAGTAGGAAAATAATGATGCATGCTTCACAACATTTTTTTAAAGAATTAAGTTCATTAATTTAAGTATGCTAAGGGAAGGAAAGACGTAGAAAATTATTATTGTTCATACTCTAGAGCACAAAAGAACAATCTCTCCCTTCCTGACTCATGTCTAGCCATCCATGGAATATTTTATGTCACTTTATCACATTTAACTTGGGTCTACCTAAACTTACTCTCAGAGAAATTATCATGCAAACAATTTCCATAGTATGATTATTTCAGTTTATCCATCATTACTCACTAATTAACACTGAGTCCTCACCTATTCTGTGCTAAATTCTAGCAATGTAAAGATGATGAAAATATAGGTACAATCCCAGCTCTTAAGGATAAATAAGTATCAATGCAAATACTTAGTAAACATGTTGCCTGCTTTGGAACCACACAGTGAGTCTGCAAACACAGCCCCCAATAGTTTCATCCCTGGGTATGCATGCCCCTCTGCCATCACCCCACCTCCCACAAGTGGGCCTGGGATTGCCCAGGACTCATTTTTAACCAATAGAATGTGGCAGAACTTACACTATGGCAGTCTAAGCTTTTAAAAGATCTGAAAGATCTTGCTGCTTTTTTTTTTTTTTTGCTGGGGGGTACCTTGAGCTACCATGTAAGTGGTCTAGTTGCTCTTGTGGAATAGCCATATAGAAAAGGAGAGGTCCTGAAATTACATGGAGACAACCCCAGTCCTCAGTCTCCCGGCCATGTCCACCAAGGCCCCAGATATGACAGTGAAGTATTTGGATGTTCCAGAGAAGTCACAAACAACCCTGCTGGCTGCACGCTCAACTGATACCCTTTTAACCCAAGCAACCCACAGAATCATGACGGGCCAAAACAATGGTTTTTGTTTTAAGCCACAAAGTTTCAGTAGAGTTTGTTATGTATCGATAGAAAGAACCACCACATAAGAACAAGAACATCTTCTCTGCCATTTGTTGATGGAGAATTTTGATGAAATCACTTAGCTTTCATGAGGCTCAGTTCCCTTAACTCTAAAATGGGATGATGATAATACTTCATGGAGCTGTTATGTCAGATATAATACATGTAAAATTCCTGGCAATTGGTATTAATAAGTGGTAAAAATTGCAGGTGATTTGAAATTGATAGTTTTCTAACATTTCTTTTTCAAGAAAAGTTTTATTTCAATTCAGAGTCCTGAAGACCATGAGACTTTAAGTTGCTGTTCATATTTGATCAAAGAATTGCTTCCTCTTTGCATGTGGATAAGTCAGCACTGCATATGAACAACTTTCTCTCCACACATGGAGTTCAGGAGATAAGAGCCCATAGCCTATTTGACAGAGTCTTTATTTTTTTGAAACAACTTTTTCACTTTATTCTGTACAAGCAAGATATGCATTTGGTTTTTGGTCAACCTCAATATTAAAGTTGTCCTTAAACATGGCATCCAACATGAATCATTTTTAAACAACAGGCTGTGACAGTAGTTACACTGTGGCAACTTTGCTTCTAACTTAATGCTTCTTGAGGAAATTTGGAGATTTGTAAAATAGCTGATAAAAAACATGGATGTTTGGGGTATAATGATTCTCTTTTATTTCACTATTATCATTCAGCCTGGTATATAATCCCTGCTCCATGCCAACTGAAATATTGCAGATGTTTTCATAATAATATTGGGCTATGAACAGACCTCTTGAATTTCTTATCTAGTTAGTTTCAGTTTAAATCCCTATCCACAAAGTTTCTGTATATGTGTATTTTAAACTCTTGAGCTTCTAATTCACTTGCTGTTGGCACCCATTGTCCACCCAACATCTAGCTAGAGAACTTGAAAAGAATGTCTGGCATGTAGGCCTGAGGAATAAGGAGGCAAAAGATAAAAGTAGGTATAACTATTCATTAGTTTTTGGTACATCAGATAATTTGTGCAATGGCTTCAGGGCTTTAATTGAATCATTTTTCCACCTTGTCTTAATTTTAATTATGCGGCAATCATTTTTACCAACCTGTGCAAAGGAACCTATGAAAATGTGACATATGACAATATACATTTACCTAAGCTCCAGGACTACAGTGACCTACAGGCAATTAACTACTGCCTCTAGTACTGAAACGACCAATTAAAGAGTTAACGAAATGCCCTCCAAATCACCTACATGTTCAGGATTTTTGGACTGCCAAGAACATTGCACTTCAACTGATATAATTTTTGACTGACTGATTTAGTAAGTCTACATCTGCTAAAATCCCAGACTCATGCCTGTAAAACTGAGGAGTCAGGTTTTATGAGGTGCTTTCACTGTCATTAAAGACGATCCCACCTTAGCCCTTCTCCTAACAAGACAATCTTGCAGTCGTCATTATGAGGCGTGATCCTAGCTTGTCATCACAGAAAAAAATGGCTTGCTAGGTCAGTGAGAATGGTACTGAGTTAATCTCAAAGACGTAAAACATTCATTCTGGTGGTTATAAGCCAGAAACAAGAAAGGGAAGGAAGGAAGGAAGGAAGGAAGGAAGGAAGGAAGGAAGGAAGGAAGGAGGGAGGGAGGGAGGGAGGGAGG
>PVIJ01003210.1:94274-113905 GCA_004024925.1 Scalopus aquaticus | reverse complement strand
TTCACTAAGTGATTTCACAAAGATCCAGGAGTAGAATGAGTTAACAGACAGAAAAGGATGTCAGCCTGGTGCATGCATAAGAGATTACCATGGTCAACTGGAGCTCATTCCTGCTGGAGATCACCAGATAATGCAGAACATGCAACATTGTCCCACCTGAGAGTCAAAAATTAGCTATATTGTTCCACCAATTCCTGTCACCCAAGTACTGGCCCCAGCACTCTCACCTACCCCTCGTGAAGGCTGGGCAAACTCCAACAGTCAGAAAAGCCTTCAGGCAGACTCACAGTGCTTACCATAGAAAGTTTCCTATGCTCAGAATGGTGAGGCAACCTGGGTAAGACATTGAGTGTTTGCTACAGAAGTTAGCCCAAAATTAAGTGTGTCTGAGTAATGCCAAGTTTTATTGTGGAGCTTTCTTAATGTCAGCCAATGGAATTTAATCCGCATGGTTCATTCATCATGCAGTGTATATAAATGATCTGGTAGCCTGTTGTTACCTGAATTAATCCCTAAGAATTGTCCTTACTCTAAACCACCTCAGAGCTTCACTTTTGCCACTTGGGATGTCATGGAGTAGGGGGACTGGTGAGGAATAAGAATCAGTGTTTACTTTTGAGAGAATTTATTAATTCCCTGAAAATCACATATTTGGTTTGACTGGGCACTGACAGGGATAAACCATTAGGAAATATGTTTACCAAAATAAGTTGAGATAGAACATCTAATAACTGTGTTTTCAGAAGCAAAGAATACAATAGAAAAAATGAGGCTTATGAAAATCTAAACCAAACCAAAACCAGTGACCAGAACCCTTTTCTAAACTATTTTAGCTAGGACCTAGACATGCACATTAAATACCAGAAAAATAAAGACAGAAAAGTTGAGAAATTTGGATGTTATGTTGGATCTTGCTTTTGGATAAAAGCCCAAATCATTAAATCTGAAAGAACTTCAACTCCTGTTGTTATCTTTGCTTAAGAGTCACTTCTAAAAGGAGGACCAGCTACGACAAGAAAAGAAACTCCTTCTCCAGATGCCTTCTCCTCCCTCATTTCTTGGCATGATACTGGGAATTTGCCAACCAGCAGTCAAAATACATGAAACAGTTGTATCAAATCAACAAATATACACTCAGCAGCTACTAAATGAAAGTACTAGACTCTTACCTAAGGCCCAGAGTGGCTGAATTACAGGATTCTGAAGTTTCACACTTCTTGATGATTATCAATGGATTCATGATTGATTGACTGAATGATTGAACCAAGTGAATGAATGGACCCTATAGCCCAAATTCTTTGTGGATGGAAAACCTGTCTTCTCTGCTCTGTTAACCATACCTTCGCTGATATTTCAGGCACGTTGTGTACATTCCATAAGTGATTGTTGATATGAAATTTAAAAAATGCAAAGACTTATTCAGTATGAGTTGCCATTTTAACACCCATGATACTTGAGGTGCTACAGCAGTGTTCCCAGTTAAGGGTTAACAAATCACAATTGATGAGCAAAACTCTTTACAATACCATAGCACCATTCTTTAGCTGGAATCTGCAATCCTGGCTTCAAACATCTAGAGAGTTCTCATTAATCTGGGAAGACTTTCTAAATTTTGAAACAGAAGATTTTCTGTTGCTTGTTATTTTCTCACTTGTCTCTTGCCTTTTGTGCAGATAATCTTCCACTCAGAAGAAGAAGCTTTGGCCTTTCTCTGCACTTCTGTTGTCTTTACACACCCCCTTGAGAGCATCCCACACTCATCTCCACATTAATGCAATCAACGGGGCATACAAGTTGGGCATTTTACTGATCAGCCTTTTTTAGTTTGAAAGCTTGAAAGAATTTCTTAGAATTTTAGTGCATTCTCTGGGTTTGAACAAATCTGATTTTATGAATAAGCCCATTTTTATATAGTTGTCCTTATCTTCTCTTCTGTATTTTTGAGTCAATGTTGAAGTTTTTAGAGTACAAACCCCCAGAAGACAGGGATTGTGAGCACAATCTTTTTACCCTTAGACAGAGTAAAGATTCGTTATTCTGTCTCAGGGTGAGAAGTCTTTGAGGTTGCACTGTTAAGGTGCCCATTTGGTAACTCCTATTGGCTCTCCCTTCTTTAAACAACAATGAAAATAAATTGGTTTAAGATACTGTAAGAATTTTAGTCTCCACCTTAAAATATGAATACCTTATAAATAAATGATATATTAAATTTGCATTTATTTATACATGATTGAAATCAGAAAATTTCTTGAGAGCAGATATTGGAAAAATGAGATTAATAGACATGGGAGAATAAAGAGAACGCTGGGAGAGAAGTTGACTTAAAGATATCAGTATCAGTTATGTCTTGGCTCTTGGCACAAAAATGCCACACAACAAACTGCCACAGCATTCAGTGGCATCAGCAATAGATACTCATTTTTGCTCTTAGTCTGTGTGTCAGTTGAGTGATGCTGTTTATCTGAGCTAGCCTTTCTCCTGTCCTGGCTAGTCGAGCAGAGACTTGGCTGGTTTGACTTGGCATTTATCCATGTGGTCTCTTTTCCTTCAGCAGACTAGTCAGGAAACTTTCTCATGAAACAGAAGTTCAAGGCAGAGAAAAAAAGAACACAAGTGTTAAGACCTAGCTTCAGAACAGGTACACCTACACTGTTGACTGAGTCCAAAGTCTGGTGGAGGTCGTGCCCCCTGGAGGGGGTTTGCTGATGAGAATGAATAGCCCCAGGGAAAATGCTGTTTGCAATTTAGGGTGGAGAGTCTGATGAGAAATAAAAGGGACTGAAGGAAAAGGGGAAGAAGAATTGTCATGATGTAGGAATAGAGGAATCAGCGGCAGAAAATGTAGCCGCCAAGATCGAGAGTTTGGAAATCAGATGCCAGAAGTTTTTGAGCTGCCGGGATATAGAGTTTCGGACTGAGCGTTTTTGAATCTTTAGTGACTTTGGGACCAGCGGCTTTGGAGGCTTTGCAAGTAGCCGAGCGACAGAAACTGCTCCCAGTGTTGTCTTTACTGCAGCTGAAGGAAGAAGGCAGAGGCCCGAAGCAGGGGGGGGGGGGGGCGCCTTCCTAAAATGTGTGAGTGCAGTCTGATGGGCCGTCTGGCCGCTGTAGTTGCTGTTTGCAGTTTTGCTGGCCTGATGCTGTGCTGGAGCATCACGGCAGTTTCGGGAGCATCTCCAGTTGTGTTCTGTGTCATCCTCGTGAGTTGGAACCTGGCCTACACTCTGGCTGTTGTGCGTCTGCAGAAAGAAGATGCCATTTTGGAAATGTGGCCTATTGTTTGGAAGAGGAGCTCCACATCAGCAGGTGGGAAGACGCCACCTGTGTTACTTTTCTGGAACTTAAGGGACTGGACATGGCTTTAAGTAAGGTAAATAGCCATATGCTGACTTAAGTAATTCTTTGCTTTTTCCCTGTTTGTTAAATAAATCCCAATGTTGTAGTTCTCTAAACCTGAGTAGTCTTGCAAATGTGTGCGCAGGTGCAGAACCAAGATAGTGACCAGTAAGCAAGTGGGGCACTGCCTTTTGTTAATTTAAAAAGCCTCATTTTTCCTGTATCAATAGTACACTATACTGGCCACAAAACCAACCTAATTTCAAGGTGTGGAGTAACAGACCCCATCTCCATCTAGGAAGAGGCAAAATCTTGTGCAAAATTTCATAGAGCAGAACCACTAATTAAATCTAGCAGAAAAATCTTTACTTACTATGCAGAATAATTCAGCTAGATAAAAAGGAAGCTTCAGAAAAAATAGAATTAGCCCTCTCAAGTAAATTGCAAACTAATGGGAATGTGAAACGGAAAGATGCTTATTCATTTATTCTGTGTATATTTACCAGTTATCTGCTGTTTCAGTCTTCATACTGGGTGCACATATGATTATGACCTGTTCTCAAACAGTTCAAAACCCTGTTAATTTGCATCCAGCATCACTTAGACAGGACTTTGCACATGGTGATAGATATTCAATGAATATTTGTTGGTCAGTGATAGGATAAATGTTAATAAGAGTATGAAGCTGTCAGATAGCAAAAGTTCTCTTAGACTCCATAACTGTCTTTAGGGGACAATCCTTCAGCGTTTAGAATATTATAGAAATTTTAAATATCTAAGAGAAATCTATATGCACACAATTTCTCTCTCTCCTTTCTCTCTGTTTTTTTTTGGGGGGTGGGGTGGGGGGGGCAGAAGATGCTCCTCCACTACTAAAGTCAAAGCACCAGTTAATGCATCTTCCTGATTGTTAGGTAGTAAATGCTAATCTGATCTGGGAGCTGCTCAGATCAATGATCCAACAGCCCAGACCAGGGCAGAACCCCAAGTCAGCCAGCATTAACAGGATCCCTAATTGCAAAGTAGTGACGACAGAGAACAGCTAGGATGTAACTCTATATCCTCCCTTCAGGAAGAAAGAGATAACTCAGAGTTATCCCAATTTCAAAGTCTATGTACAACACATTCAAATCACATCACACATCTACACATACATTAATATTGCCCCTTCCACACATACGCATTCCATAATCAATACATAGTGAATAAGCTATCTGCTCTGGTTTGATCTTGGACAAATCTCCCTCAGACCTCTCTGGAGGCCAAGAGAGCCGCATGAGGGAAAACCTGTCAGCCATCACTGAGAGCCTCCTTTGATTTGAACAGTGAATTGCAAAATGAAAATAATCAGGGAGCACCAATGCCTCATGGTTGTGAGTGTGCGTGTGTAAGGTCGTGTGCATGTGAATGCATGTGATCATGCTTCCATGTGCCTGTGGGTAATGGGGCATTAACACCAACTCACAGAAGCTCCTCTACTTTGAGTTGGGATTTTTTTTTAAAGAAAATCAAGCCACATTTTTTTTCTTCCTGTTCTCAGAGATGAAGCAGTTTACAGATGCTGAGTCCTTTTTTAGGAATAATTCTCAATGCATCATTCAAATATCCTTTGAGCTGAGCACACGATCTGCACATCATGAATACATATAATCACTGTGCGGTCCTTTGTGAAGATTTTGAAAATAGCATCTGAAAGAGCCAAGCGTGGGTCTCCATCTGAGGATGCGCACTGGGCGAGTGTGGCCGAGCAGTGTCTGCCCATTCGTTTCCTCCATTACGGACTCTAGTCCATCTCCTGTGGCCCTAGGTGGATGTTCCAACTGTCCTCATAGCTAAAAAGTTTATCACAATTTCTGCACCTTGGTGCGAATTACATGGTTGTCTGATCAATGTAGATGGCACTTGAGGATTTTCAACACAGGCCATACATATAGGTTTTTTATTTTAAAGAGCATCAGTTTAAAAGTAGCTAATATCATCCAGTTTTAAACTTGCTTGTCTAATACTGCAAACTGTGTTACTGCTCGGAGTGTAATTCAGCAAAAGCAGCTGTCCAGTGAGAAAGCATCTCTCTTGCTACTCCTGTCACTCACTGCTAACAATGTTGAGGACCGTTTCTTCCTCTTTTTCTTCATAAATATAAAACAAGATTTTAAAAAATTTATAGTTGCTCTCTGGAACTCAAAAAACTTAGCCTAGAAGACTGGGCATTCTTCTCTTTTTCCCATTTGAGATATAAGAGACCTAATGTCATTTATTTCTTTTTCTTATTCTTTTTATTGCATGTCTCCATCCTAGTAATCTAGAATTTAAAAAATCCAAGATTTAAGGTAAGAATCTTACACTCTCCACTTTGGGAAACAGAAGGTTTTCTGATAAGCTCTTTCATGTGAGTCTGAAGCTCACTTACAGAAGGAGGCACCAGAAATGACTTCAGCTGCCCTTCGCCCCCCTTCCAGATTGAATAGTCTTTAGATATTTTTGATCTGCAAAGCAACAGATATCTAAAATCAGGCATTCTTTCAAACGCAAAGCAGGACATGAAATAGTTACATGTTTATAAAATGATGATTTTATAAAAATTGTCTTTGAGATTCAAAAAGGTGTGAGAATTGTTAGCAGGGAAGTACCCATGCAACCCTCCACCTCCACAGACTAATATTATTAACATTAAAATAAATAAAGCTGCATCACTCATTCATATCTATTCATTCAAATAACATTTACATATTTGTTTCTGTGTGTTATAGACAATACAGAAACCAAAATGTCTTAATTTGCAGTGCAAGTTTTGCGTGCCTTCTATGCATTTAGCTCAATGCTTCTATTTTAGACCAGTGTATTTTTAAATAAAGAGTAAAACAATTTCATTAGGTAAAAGTGCTAGAAAAGTTATATGTTAAAACATATAAGAAAGCAGCATGTAATTTATAACCAACTTTTCTGGATGCAAAATGACCATCTAATGGGTATTTTCAGAGAACCAATAATATGTTCAATTACAAATGAAGTCTATGACTCTGTCCTGAACCTTGTATATTTTGTAATAAAGTTGGCGAGAGAAGAGCGAAGGTGTTCAGGGGCCAGGACAAGCCTGGAGCCTTTTACAAAGGCATGTTAGACCATCCCTGAAACCACTAGAGAGTCAGCCTAGACTTACAGGAATCATTTCTGGTTTTTTCCCTGTAAAAAAAAACAACAGCAGCAGCAAGACCAGTGAGGTGAGAGGGTGCCGATGAACCCCTCCCTCAGCCACAGGGCCCGCAGGTGCTGCTGTGTGCTATACACAGGAGGGAACAGCTGAGAACTTAGGAGAGGGGGGAGGAAAAAAATGAAAATCTCTCCTCAATACTCCCTTTAGTCAGAGGATTCCATTACCCTTTGAGAATCAAGCAGACTCTGCTTATCTCTGTGCCTTTATGTCTAGTCCTTGACCCCTTTGTCATTTGACTCCAGCCACACTTAAGTAATTTCAGCCCCAAATATATATCATGCTCCTAGTCGCGGCAGCCTGCTGCCCCGGTGTGCCGTCCTTCTGCCTGGAATGTGCTTCTTGACATGTCTGGGCCTGATGAACTGCTGACTTAGACTCGCCTTTCATGTGGCATCTTCATGCCCCCAAAGCTGGGTTCATCGCTCCCCAACTGTGCACCTCCATGTCAGTCTCTGCTGATCATTTCAAACATTTCTTTTTGACCTTTCCTTATAGGAATTAAATAAATTAGCACAGAGTCAACACTAGTATCTAGTCTGTTATACTTGAGAAATAGTAGCTTTTCTTATTCTCTCACTATTTTGTCATTCTCCGCTTCCTCCATACTTCCTCACCAAAATCTGAGCTGGATTCTGTCTTGCTCATCAATGCAACCCATTAGCTAGTAAATGGCAATGCGTATTGGATGAAAATAAAGCCTACTAATAATTACACATATGCATTTGTATTCTCCTCACCCCACTAAGACTTCCCATCAAACCCCTAAAAATCTGCTTTTCAAAAACTAAAAGAAGAATGAAAATGAGAGAGAGGATAAAAAAACACCTGGTGCAAATAGAAAGCCACCAGCCTTTCATCACCATAAATTAGGGCTAGATGGCATGGACCTGCAGGAAATGGGGTAGATCTTTTAGTGTTTGTAACTTTTTACTTTTTTTTTTTTTAATAGAAGAATTAGGGTGTAGGCCAGAGGTGCGGGACAGAAGGTGAGAGGATGTGGGATCCCCAGTCTCTCCTGTTCTTGGGGATAATCTTGGAGCCCAGAGTTCCTGCTTATCAGCTGGGAGCAGGGTCATGCAGGGGGCCTCTCACCAAGGGCAAAGTCCTGGTCTGTAGAACATACTGGGAAAGCAGTATCTGCTTAAAACAGCAGGCAGATAATAGAGATAATACGCTTTGACCAGCAGAAACAATGGGGCCTCCAGGCAATAGCCCCTGGTCACTCCACCCTAATTTACATCCCCAATAAGCGCTTCCTGGGCCTGGACACTCCCTATGTGCTCACCCCACCTTTGTACTTGCTACCAATAAATGGGAGACTGCCTTTGGCTTGGGGCTGCACAGTACTTCCAGTGTAGCCCCTCTAGGCTTCTCATTGCTCCACGTGAACTTTGAGTAATCTTTCTCTCATCCCAGCTGCTTCCAACACTGTCGCCCTGCTAGGTGACAAGAGGATTCACCAGAGACAGAGTGGGAAGCAGAACAGGCAGATCTACTGAAATACACTGCTGAGGGGAGCAGTTGGCTAGAAAGGAGAGGTCTGCTCCGTCATATGTGGGTTAGCTCCCTGGATGGGGATTGAACTCAGGACACAGTGGTGATAGTGCTGAGACTTAACCCCTAGGCCACCAGGGAGGCCCCCTGTTACCTTCCTTTTACTATTGTATTTTGGAGCATATGCTTAAATCTGAGTCCCTGTTTGTGTTTCACAAGAGGAAATAATACTCTAAGAACTCATACTTGAAAAACATATTTAGGTCTAAAATTTAAAGAGAATATTTTTCACTTTCTTTCAGATTTGTGTTTAAGAGTTTTGTTTTCAAGGTTCATATAAATCCTAGAAAAAAACCTGAAATAATTTGAAATTACTTTAAGGAAATGGGGCAAATGAGAATTATTTCATGGAGTTCTGAAGAGGGTATGGGAGGATCAAAATTGACCCCCAAAAGATATCCAAGATATCAAAAAATACTCAGGTTCCTGGAAAATGAATGTTGTCTTATTTGTATAAAGGTCTTTACAGATGTGATTAAGCTAAGAACCTTAAAATGACATGATCCTAAAGTATTCATCCAAATTGGTCCTAAATCCAAAGCAAAGGTCCTTGTAAGAGAAAGGCAGTTGGAGATCTGAGACCAACAGCAGATGAGAAGACACAGATCCATCAGCATGGCCATATGTAGATGGAGGCAGAGATCAGGGATGCAGCTGGGCCAGAAACTCTTTTTTTCTTTTAAAGGTTTATTTATGCATACAAGCTGGGGTGCAGGCCAGAGGTGTGGGGCAATGAGAGGGTTCACCAGAGACAGAGAGGGGAGCGAAACAGGCAGATCGACTGAAATACACTGCTGAGGGGAACAGCGGGTGATGGCAGGAGAGGTCTGCTGTGCCATGTGGGAATCTCCCCACCTGGCATAGAACTTGCACCACAGCTGCTGACAGCTCCACAGTTCTGCACTCAACTTTTGTGCCACCAGGGAGACCCAGGGCCACAAACTCTTGGGGCCACCAACTCTTGGGGCCACCAGAAGGTGAAAAGGGTAAGGAAACACTTTCCCCTAAAGCTTCTGTAGGGAACAAAGTCTGCCAACACTTTGTTTACTGTGTGTGTGCACGCACACATGTGCACACAACTAAGGAGGCTGTTGGAGAAAATATTTAAGTTCCATTCTTTTAGTAAATATCTTTTCGAAGTTCGAATGATAGTCCATTGTGAATATATACCACATTTTCTTTTTGGATTCACCATCAACAGACACCTAGATTTCAGACTTCTGGCTTCCAAAGCTGTGAGAGAATGAAGTTACGTTGTTTTAAGCCAGGAGGTTTTATAATTTGTTCTGGGAGTCCTGGGGTTGGCATCAATGAGATAATACATGTAGAACACGCCACCGGTCCCGGGATTGTTCTTGTTCATCCCCTCATTCAATTATTCTTTCAACCAACACAAGCACCTGCTTGATCCAATGACTTGTCTAAACACCAGCAGTGGGGGAGTGGGGAAAGGAAGTTAGATCTGAGGAAATTACACTTCGTTCAACATTGCTTTATTTTTTATAACTTTTTCTTTTTTGTTGTAAACATTGGTTTACAACACTGTATATGATTTAGAGAAATAGATCCATACCTACTCAGATGTATATCCCCACACAACAATCATCACCCATCATCCTTTACCACAGGCTACTGGGTCTCCTCCCCACTCTGTTCCCAGTCCCACCCAGCCTTCATCTCTAATAGCCTTCATCCTGCAATCATATTTCTAGGGTTTGTTTGGTTTAATTTTGTGATCTATTTTTCCCTCTATAATGCAAATATGAGTGATTATATCCAGTATTTGTCTTTCTCCTCCTGACATTTCATTTAGCATAATACCTTCTAGTTCCTTACATTTTGTCACTAAGGCAAGAATTCATCTCTTTTCATAGCTAAGCAATATTCCATTGTGTTTATATACCACATATCCTTAGTCCACTCCTTTGAGGTTAGGGACTTAGGTCATTTCTAACGTGGCTATTGTAAATAGTGCTACAGTAAATATAGGAATGCATATATCTTTTCAAATTAGTGGTTTTCCATTCTCTGGGTAGATACCGAAGAGCAGAATTGCTGGGTTATGTGGTCGATCTATTTATAATATTTTGGGTTGGGAACTACCATACTGTTTCCCAAGGGCCTGGACCAGTTTACATTCCCACCAACAGTGTATGAGAATTTCTTTTTCTCCATATCCTTGCCAACACTTGTTTATGGTTTTTTGTTTGTTTGTTTTCATATGTGCCATTCTTGAGAGGTAAAGTATCTCATTGTGGTTTTGATTTTACATTTTTCTGATGGTAAGTGATCGTGAACAGTTTTTCTCTACTGTACAAGAGATAATAAATCCCACTCCTATCCATGGATATGTCCCTTTGAACATTGTCTAATGTTCAAAGAAAAACATCCTATGGGGATTAGTTCCTGCCATTGCCTCTGCCAGGATCTGTCGAATCTATACCCCTTGGCAAGGCCTGCTTCACCACTTGCTATGTTCTACCATGTCCAGACTGCTTCCAGGTCCTGCCCTGGGGCTTGTTGGGGGCTGCTGGGGCCTCCTGCAGTGGAACTGTTTCCATGCCCCATACTGGGAGCCCCTAGTATCTATGGGAGCCTAATATGGTAGGGCAACTTCAAAGGTCCCGTTTTAGGACTCAATAGGATCTGCCAGAGCCTAACACTTCAGGACCACTTGCCAGTTCTGCTCTGCTATTCCAGGGCCCATCAAGCCACTGGGGTTCACCAGGCCTCCCGGGCTACCTGCTTTTACCATATCCCTATTTTCAGAATCCCTCCTCCCACCTCTGGATGTTGCTTCTAGTCTGTGTTATAATCATCTGTTTTTCCTTCAGGAGTTACTGACCTTATTCTTCTGCACTTCAGCTGTGAATATATGGAGGCATGGAGCTTGTCACCTTCACTCCACCACGATATTGCTATTCCCTCTCTCTTAGGACTTTAGGTAGAATCTGTAACCAGGAACCTTGTTATCACTGAATCTCCAACTCTAGCTGTGTTGCTGCTGAAATGTTTTCCTTGTTCTGGTGAAAGACACAAAACACACACACATTCATGCACACACACTTGCACACACACATTTCTAATTTCCACACGTACCCGCATTCTAAAGTTTCTCCTTTCACATCCTTGCCAACCTCTTCAGTTGCAATCCCAAATTGTCTGCACAGAGAACAAACCCTGAAGCTGTTGCAAATATAATTGAATTAATGCTCATTCAAAACAGTTGTAGTATTTCTCTTTGGAAAGCATCTAATTTTTTCTAATCTCTCCACATTCTAAAACATTGTTTATAAACTGGATGTAGATACTTGCTCCTTGTTCACATTTATCATTTTATCATTTTTTTTTTTTTTTTTTTACTTCTTTAGATCATATAAACAGCTCTGTCCAGGGGGAAAGAGCAGATGTTTTAATAATTTTATAAGAACAACCTTGTCTTCAACAGACTAACTCTAATGATAGTTAACACATGTAAGGAAAGTTATTTTCTTTATGGAAGCTTTACAGTTGGGAATAGGAAATGAACTTTTTAATACTTATGGCATCTGCTACTTTGAGCATGATTTCTTGCTCTGAATAATGTAAAGATTGTGATAATGCATAATGTCTGTATTGTATTTCCCAATATCTCTGTAATATATGTGTCCGTCTCTTTTGTTTTCTGAACTAATTCTTTATTTTTGTAATTTTTTATCAGCAATTTCCCTATTGATACATTTTGTAAAGATATCTAGAAAAAACATTTCTTTCAGGAAGTGACCATTATGACAGAATTATAAACAGCCACATATACCGAGATTAATATAAATGTCCCACATATGACAATATGCCCCCTCCAGAAGTCATTCTTTAATATGATTGAGCAATTTACCTGAGAAAAGTATTTGATAGAGACAGAAACTGTGTCACTTGTCCAAAGGGAGGACACAGAAAAATATTTCCATCTGGCTCTTGCTGCCTGACTCTAAGCTACACATCACTCATCTTTTTATCCCTCATGCTTTAAGTGTCTCCTTTGTAACCAACATGAGTCAGTTGTAAAGCTCAGGAGTATGTGTTCTGTCCCACCTAACAGACAGTTGATTAGATGGACTTCAAGGATGTGGGCAAATGAATGAATATGGTTCAGGAAGAAAAGGGATCCAGAAGAAAAGTAGTAATATCAACCACCAGCAATGCTAGGATGGGTCGCCCTGTCTTTTTCTAAATCTTGGCATCAGGCCAGGGTCACTGATTCTAATTAGCAACAGACCAGCTCCTTATCCCACACAGGTCCCGTGGAGCTGAAGAAAATGAACCCAGCCTGCCAAGTCAGAGCTTGCATTTAATGTGGGGAGGGAAATGGGGAGACGACACTTAGCCAAATCCTCCTGCTGGATGCTCTCTTGGGCACCAAACAGCCAGAGGAAGGTACAGAATGGGTTGAAAATAAAAGACAATTGGTAGAGGGATAAAGCAGGACACCAGACAAAGCTGCAAGGAAGCAGATGGGGAAGGAAAGGGAGGAAGTTAGAGGAGTGGCAGAAAATCCAAGGTGGCAAAATCAAAGACAAATTTTCAAGGCACCACAGTTTGTTCCATCTCAGCTTCCTAAATTTCCTGCTTTTGTAGCAATCTGTGCTTCATGGAACCATCCTATATGTACTGAACACCTACCTAGACGAGGCACTGCAGGAGGAACTTTGCATGATTTAATTTAATCCTTGCAGCTGTCCCACATGTTCAGCTGTTCTATACATGAGGATTCAAAAATTTAGGAAAAAAAAGCAAGTCCCACTTCAGTTGTGGCAAAGTCTTAATTAAACCCCAGGTTTGACTGCTCCAAGTTCTTGCCTGTTTCAGGTCCTCTGCTCAAGTCTTCTGTCTACCGTTGGTACTTTATGGAACAGAGTAAAAACAGTGAGAGAGACTCATGAATTCCTCACGGGGAATTTTTTTAAGTCAATCCTTTAGTTTAACAATGTACTGCTTTAGAGAAAACCCTCCTAGATGAAGGTTCAGGAAAAGATGCTGCTTGTTTTACTATTTCCAGAGAAATTTCCTACAGGAAAATTGGAAGCTATAGTTCTCAAAATTCTCATGTGATGGAGCACCTAGAAATAGCATCTTTGTTTTGAGCTACTATAAAAAAAATGACGTGGAAAATGTAAAATAAGTGTGTAAAATGTGTATTTTGGGCTAAACTAGACATCACTGAACATCACATCCAACCAAATTAGCACGAATCATTTCTAACACAATTTTTAGAAGAAAAACTTAAAAGTGAGAAAATAAAGTGCTGAGTATTATTTTTCTGCAGTGTCTCCCTTAGTGAGTGCTTACTCTCGTCCACTTTAGGATAACAAGCTTTCATGCAAACTTCAAGAACTCACGCTTTGGGGAATGTTCGGTCTCCCGGTGGACCTGAGATTTTGATGTATAAGGTGAATAGGCAGTGACATGATAAAATTTAACAAACCTCTCACCTCCCAGAAGTATCTAATTATAAGAACTTTTTAATTCTCATTATAAAGCTCTACTCTTACTCAATTGGACAGTTAGAAACCTGAATGTACATGGGCCTCCCTGGTGGCCTAGGGGTTAAGTCAGCACTATCACTGCTGTGGCATGAGTTCGATCCCTGGCCAGGGAGCTTCCCACATGGCACAGCAGACCTCTCCTGTCCTGCCTTCTGCCCCCCCTTAGCAGTATTTTTCAGTCAATCTCCCTGTTCTGCTCCCCACTTGTGTCTGGTAAATCCTCTCACCCCCAACACTTCTGGAATACATACCAGTTCTTCTATGCAAAAATAAATAAATATTTTTTAAGATGTCTTTAGTTCTAAAAGAATAAACTCTGAAAACAAAAACATTCATAATTGATTAGAAGCACAGTACAATAAAGCATGGAAAGAATGTAGCAAGACAATTAGAAAAAATCACTTTGTTAATGCCTACTTATATTCCTTACTTGCTTGAATTTCCTCACATATTTCAGTGATTATCTATTTCTTAGTCTTTTAAAACACACACTTTATGATGGAGCTGAGTATGTTAATTTCAACTCTAACCAAACTCCCAATATTCATGACCACCGCCATCCCTTTTTGAGGGCATGCTTCCAAAAATCAGAGACACTAGGAGTTTAAGTTCATCTTTTGAGTCTCTGTATAAGGAGTAGGGTATCATCAAGTATTGGCTTTCAGGGAGTGGGTTAGAGAATACAGTGTCCCACTGAGGTGCCCCTGTTCTCTATTTACCCTCTTAATCGTTCCTTCTGGAGCCTGGCTTCCTCGGACTACCTTGCTGGGACTTCTTGCTTTCCCAGTTCAGCTCATGGCAGGCCCCAGCGGGTGATCAGGGAGGTGCCCTTGTCCCTGCTTTCTCTGTATTGGAGGCCCTGTTCGCAGTGTCTCCAGTTGGGAAGCCCCTAAGCGGTGGGATATTAGTTTCCTAGAGTGGCTACAAAAAATTACAATAGACATTTTCTCACAGCTCCGAAGGCCAGAGGTCCAAATAAGGTTGTAATTCCTCCAAAGTTTCCAAGGGAACATTCTTCCTTGCTTCTTCCGGCTTCTGGCGGCCCCAGGCATCTCTTGGCAGCTGCAGAAGTGCAGTCTCTGCTTCTGTCTTCACGTGACCTTCCCCTCTTCCCCGTGTCATTTCTTCCTGCAAGGACACTCATTAGAGTTCATATATGGATAATCCAGGATGATTGCATCTTGAGATCTTAAATTTAATTATATGGGCAAAGTCTTTATGTATTTGTTTATTTTAAGGTTGTATGATTTTGATTAGTATCGAATTTTTTATTAATGAAATATCATTGTTTTACATTTTTGTTACTATTTCGACAATATAGGATTTCTCCCGTTAGGTGTAGTCCCTGTAGCTCTCCCACCACCAAAAACACCCAGAGTTCTCCGCCATGATGGCGTGCTCGCACCCCCACTCCCTCCTCCCCCTCCCTCTCCCTTTTGGATGCCTCAGATTTATGGTCAGTTTTCAAGGATTGCGTTTATAGTTTGTCCGCAAAGACTCTTTAAAAGGAGGGTCACATTCACAGGTTCTGAGGGGCCATGTCGTTTGAGAGACAACCGTTCAACCCACTACAAACAGCCACGGCTCAGAGGGGTCCTGGCGTTCGTGCTCCCTGCCTCTCCTTCAGCTTCTTCCTGCTCTTTCGACAACCCTGCCTCGCCAGCCCTGGACGATCCCTCCCGCGGCTCCTGAAAGAATCCCTGCATTAAACTTTTAAATGTACATGGGTTCTGACTAAGGTAGTAACATAATTTATACATTATAGTGTTGAGGATACTTTTAAAAAGCAACTAAACATGACCTTATCAACCAAGATTCTGATGTGAATTTCCGCAGTCTCTGCAGAGACTTCTCGCCCTCAGTGAAATACGTGTTCCTAGATTTATTCGACACATTCACCACTGAATCTGTGTTACACCTGAACACGCTTCCAAAAAAAAAAAAAAGCCATGGGCAGAGGAGCTAAGTCTCTGTGCTGCTGCTGTGTAACGGCTAGATATTTTCTAATTTGGGTGCTTTATAGAAAGAAACTGGCAATCTTCATAATGAAGCTCTCCCTACCCTCCACTAAACATAATGAACTTTTATGAACATATTTGCACGTTTTGAAAATTCCCCCAAATAATAGAAGAACCCAGTGAAGCAAACTGTAGCAAAACTGCTTGTTTGACACCATGTAAACCAATCACCTGATTTACTGTAACCTATAGGCTTTTACAATTTTTAAACCGTTTATTTGCTATTACAGATACAGCAAACCCATATACTCATTCGTGTGTCCATTCCTTCCTGATGTTCAAGTATTTATTTTTCTCTCCTGTGGCTGATCCAGCACAATGAGAGCATCACTCAAGGCAAAACTCTTATGCCAAATTAAAGAGAATTTGGTCAAGATAGTTTATTTGGAAATTGATTTTTCTAAATACCCATTTTCTTGTTTGTAGAATAATTGAGTTGGACTAAATAATTTGCACTTTAAGGTTGCTTTCTGGAGTATCCTAAAACTTATGTAAATTGACCCTTGGGACTAAGGCACTCTATCATGTCATCACCACGAAGTCTCGAGGAACTCTTAGGTCCTAAGGGCGCCTGTTGAATAAAGCAAAGCTGTTTAACTTTCTAACTAAATTTGGAAAGTGTCCTATGTGTCTGGATTAAATTTTATCCATGGAATCTGTCCCCTGCTGACAAAGACCAAAACTAGTGTAAAACTCCCTACGGCCACTACTTCAGCAAGTTCAAGTCAAACATCTGACCACACCAGTACTAAACAAGCCAACAGCAACAGGTCTTCTCACTCCCTCTACACTTACCCTGATTGGTAGGTTATTTAACCCTATCAAATTTAATCTGCTTCACAGCCCAGTACATACCTCATCCTGCCAGGTGTGTGGACCTAGAGAAACTGGTTGCAGGTAGCTACTTTAGCCATGTTGTTAACTCAAACTCTTTGCCATCCCTCACTCTTTCATTCATAACAAATCGCTCAAGTGTGCCTTTTATATCTGCTAAAATAATGCTTACTATTTGCTAGACAAACTCCAAATAAAATATCATCTCTTCGAGATACCTAAATTGACTCTTTCCTATATATTTTCATACAACGACTAAGAGAAGTAGTAAAAGGAAAATTACTTTTAGCAAAAGGGGGAACTGCATATACCACATGCATGCATGCCTTTCCATATGCATATGTGAAATCTGTGTGTACATATTTTAAATTATGACTTGAAAGATGTTTGCCAAAATTCAGGACTTTGTGTAAAAATAGCTCCATGTCTGTATCAGTTAGTTTCTCTTGGAAACTTTAAAAAAATGTAATATTTTTTGATGGCTTTACCCTGCACTGCCCAGCTACATTAAGATAACAGTAAACTACATTCTTATGGCTGTCATAACATTTAGCTTGGTGCTGCTTTTGCAATGTGAGTAATCTATTAAGATATATAAGGTGCAAAATGCCACCTTTGTGTCTTGGAGTTCCAGCTATCAGCTGTAACAACCAACTGCAATTACTGCCAGAGTGGGGCCTGACCGCTTCCCACCACGGGCTGCATCGGCCAGAGAGTTTGCAGCAGTGACCCCTAGCAGCCGTGGCCACAGCCATTGGGGCCGCCCAGAGCTCCTTCTCTCAGTCTCTGTTCCCTGGACTCCCTCCCCTCTCCTTTTTCTTGCCTGTCATCAATCTTACTAAAATGACAGCAGACAGATGTTAGCCTTTGCAAAGATCAAATGAAATCTATGGCTCTGGGGCTGCTCACCAAGGAGCAGATCAGTCTACACTCGACACAAGCACACACACTGCCATAACCCGCCTAGAATCAATTTGCCAGCCATTGCAAGTGTCTCTCTGTAAGCAGGGGCCATTCAGGCATAGGTTTTGACAAAATTTAATCCTTTGGTTGTCTCAGAGAGGTTTGTTGAGGGACTATTGGACATTTGTTGCAAGTATGCATCTCTGTGTGTATGCACTTGCATTTGAAAACAATTACTAATGTTCGACTGAAGGGAGACAGTATTTATTTTGGCCACAAAGTCATGATTCTTAACCCCCTTTCCAAAAGTTGGACTGTACCAGCATCCCCCCAGTCCCCACCACTTGCCCTTGGGTTTTCAGATTTCTCTTACTGAGCAAACATTACTCCATAGCATAACTATGCTGAATGTGCCCTTGTCTCATGCAATTTCTTTACATCAATGTACAGGACTATTTATCCCCAATAGAAATGTTTACCTAATCTGGAAAATGTCAGGCCATATGGTGTACATTGTATAAATTTCCTCCATCCTTTTTAACTCTTTCTGAAAGTCTTTCTTCCCTTACTGCCCGTTTGTTGTGGACCAGACAGAAATGATTAAAGCGGATGGGAATCAGAAGAGAGGGGGCTGGATAGGAAAGAAGCAGGGAAAAGCACAGAGGGGCCAGGAGAGGGGCTTCTTTCTTTGCTGAATGTGACATTTGGTTTAGAATGTGACTTCTAAACCGAAGAATAAAGAAGTCTCAGAATTAAGGCAAGCTCTGTGCAAAGTTATAGCAAATCCAAAATAATAATTAAAAAAACCCACATCAACACTGACCTAAAGATGAATATGATACATTATTAATAATGACATCCCCACAGGCTACCTGAAATTCAGAAAGACCCAATCACCTCTAGGCTCTTATTCCCCTCATCACTTCCCAGAAATAATGAAGTCTTAACTGCGTGAAGAAAAGAGCAACCCTCTGGTACTTTGAGCTGAAGCAAATGTTTCTGTAATGTATCTTTCTACAGCATCTTAGTAAAAGATAGATAGCTATTTAAAATAAGCGATATCAAGGAAGAATAAACTATTATGTTTGTGCCAATGCTTATTCATGGTTTTATAACAAGACATATCTGTTTTCTTCATATAAATCTTGACTCTATATTTAGAGTTTGCAAACAATGATTCTAGTTTTTGGCTGCCTGCCACTTCTGATAGAAAGCTGGGATAGCCGTACTATGTTACTATAACATTAAAAAAATTCCCAAAATTCCATGTGCAGAACTTCCTAACAGGCAAGAGAAAAATATAGTGTTCATATGTATACAGAGGAGAAAAGAAGGTGAAAGGTTACAGATTTCAGAGAGGACTTGGGATGATACTATTTTTTGCTCAATCTTCCTAAACTAAGGGTATAGGGTATACAGAAACCAAGTCAGGACTACAATCTCAGATCCCTTCTAGCCTTCATTATACCACTAATCAAAAGACTGCCCCTCTGTCTTAGCCACTTAGTCAATTCTAAAACAATGGTCCAGCATCCCACAACATTCAGTAAATAGTATCAGTTTTATTGGTATCACCAATGTTGTCAAGCAATCTGAAATATTTTAAAAGTTAAAAGTCTTATGGAAAATTTCTTGTCTGTCATCGCCTTTTTATATGTAAAAGTGCTGACAACAATTAGTAAGTTCCAGAAAATTGTTATTAGCTTATTTTTTTTTTCTTGATCCAAGGGCAAAAGGGTAAGAAAGGGATAATCTCCAGGGCAGGCAATTTCATAGGCTCTATAATCTAATAGTATTTTGGAGGTGTGGAATTAGCTCAGGAGAACCCATTCATTCTGTGACAGTGTGTTCATTCAAACATTGACTCAGCCAACAAATACCTCTCCTGAGTATTGAGGACACAAAGCTCAAAGACAGGATCTTTCCTTCAAGGGTGTCCCATTCAAACGTGACAGGCAACCAAGTAAACAGTTTGCTCCAGGACAGAGGATAGGGAGCATAAGGGCTATATGATCACAGGGAGTCCGGAAGCTTAACCCTGCCCTAGGGTGACAGGGAAGAGTACTGGGAATGACATCTTCTGAACTAGCTTTAAGAAAAGAAAAGGAAAGGAAAGGAAAAGAAAGAAAAGAAAAGAAAAGAAAAGAAAAGAAAAGAAAAGAAAAGAAAAGAAAAGAAAAGAAAAGAAAAGAAAAGAAAAGAAAAGAAAAGAAAAGAAAAGAAAAGAAAAGAAAAGAAAAGAAAAGAAAA